>PKML01043412.1:69208-84280 GCA_002933935.1 Eutrema yunnanense | reverse complement strand
TTTTTTTTTAATTTATGATCATCTATGTGTTTATTTATTCGATGGTACACATTTTGACCTCTTTTTTTTCTTTGGTGATCAATTTTATGCAATTAGTTGAGTTTTTTAAAAGGAAGATATTTACATTTTAAAGTTGCATAATAATTTTTTTTTTTGTTTCATGTGAAGTTATTATTTTTCGAGTGTTTCATGTATGATTTTAACCCTATTTATGTGTGCAATATGTTTGTGATTCATAAATCTATTTTTCATTTATTTTTGTTGAAAATGATTTCCATATATAACTGATTGTTTGAAGTCACAACAATTGTTTGATTTTATTTAGAAAAAATATAATCCATAATTTATAAACACTAAATTCTATAGTTTTTCTATACTATATAAATAAACGGATAAAACTAAATTATTAAATTGAAATTTGGTTAGATTAATTTAATATAATATATCTTCTATTAAGTAAATATCTTTTCAAATTCTAGGAAAAATTATTGTATTAATGGATGGTAATTATTATGAGAATTGAAATATATTTACATCACATGATATATATTTTGCATATACAAAGCTTTTATTCATTTTTTTATTTTTTTGTTAAAAATAATATCACCAAACACAACGATTTTAAATTTTCAAACTTAATTTATATTTTCGTGTAAATACTTTTAATATGTTTCTTAATTTTTTTGGCTCTTACTCTCTTTTTCATAGTTATGTATAATTGCAATTATTATGTTAAGTATACCTTAATTTTATTTATTTGTCTCTTTATTAGATGTAAAAGCTGCCAACTTATATTTTGCTTTATGAATTTAGTAACATATTTAACTTAAGAAAAATTGTTTACAACGCCCGCGCGTAGTTTTCCTGGATTTGGATTTATCATGAAAGTTTTCCTTAATAAATTAGTTACAAATTTTTACTGTCAAAACATGTACTTTTAAATTTTTATATGTGAAGAACTGGAATTATGTTTTAATAAAAATTTAAATTAATATGATAGCTAATATTTACCACAAAAGATAAGCAATAATATACTTTTACATTTCTATTCGTAAATACATTACACAAACACACAATAATTTATAGATTTACCATGTTTGATATTTTACTTTTAATATGTTTCTTAATTTTGGTGGCTCTTATTCTCTTTTTCATAGTTATGTATAATTCCAATTATTATGTTAAGTATACTTTAATTTTATTTATTTGTCTCTTTATTAGATGTAAAACTTGTCAACTTATATTTTGCTTTATGAATTTAGTTACATATTTAACTTATTTGTTTAGGATTTGTTTGATATTTTAGTTTTTTATAATATTTGCGATACAACTTAACCTAATTAAATATTTATAAAAGTTGAAATATATTATGATAACCAAATTTATTAAACCTGAGTAATATGAGTAATTTGTCAACTTATATAATATAACCAAATATATTATTTCAAAGAACTATATTCATATAAGTTTATTATTTTCTGGTTTTATTTAGAATATGAGTAATACCTTTTCAAATTCTTTTCATAATGTTAAAACCAAATTTATAATTAATATATGTATTTAGTATGTGTATTAAATTTTTAGGATGCTGAGGTGGCGGATGGATGGTAATTATTATGAGAATTGAAATAGTTTTTATTGGTTTACTTAGGGTGTGATCCGCGCTACACGCGGACGTTGTAAACAATTTTTCTAAACAGTTTTTATTATCTATTATTTTATTTTTTTGAATCTGGTAGTTAATTGAATTGTCTCTATCAGCTTAAAATATGTGTATTTTTTTTTGGTTTATTTATTTATTTATTTTTTGTCAATTTTTGGTTTATTTTCTTAATTTCTTAAATTTATGATTTTATATGTATTTGTTTAGTGGATAGTACACATTTTTACTTATTTTTCTACTTTGTTGGTCAATTTCATGCAATTACTTATTTTTTTTAAGGAAAATCTTAACAATTTAAAGTTTTTTTTGCATAATTTTTGTTTTTTCTTTTGTTTCATCTAAAACCTATTTGTTGGAGCCCTTGTAGAATACGTTTCCATTTAATATTAAAAAATGAAGGAATTTGGGCTACTTTGAAAATTTTAGTTTTAAGATAATTTTTTTTTAAATATGTTGGATGTATAGATACTATGCGCGGGCGTGGTCCACATTTTTGTTTTAATTTTGTTTTAATTGTGTAATAGTATTTTATTTTCTTGGTTGGAGTTAATGGAACTGTTTCTAACAGTTTAATATTGGGTGGTTCCTTATTTTATTTTGTTTTCCATTTTTATATTATTTTTAATCTTTATTTTTTAACATCATTCTTTTTAATCGTGTTTCATGTTGGATTCTAATTAGGCCTGTCAAGCGGGTCAAACTTGCCCCGCTAGATCCGCCCGTGCAGATTATTTTTTTTGTTCGACCCGCACCTGTCCCGCTTGAATTTGCGGGTACCCGCGGGTAACCCGCAAATATTCTCGACCCGCATCCGACCGACGACGGGTTAAACAGAACGGGACCCGTGGATAATGACTCAAATTGACATCACCGATTTATGTATATTTTAGAATTTTTGTTTTATGTTTGGGTTTTTTGATTTTTTGTTTTATGTGTGTGTGTGTTTTTTTTTGTTTTAATGTTTGTTGCTTAGATGGAAGCTGAGGTGGCAGCATGAGAAGAGAGAAAAGCTTTCTTTATATATATAGATATTACTGTTCTCTCGATTTCTCCGTTGGTCTCTTTTATCATAAAGACGTAACTCTCGCTCTTTCATAAGAACGGTAATGTTTTAATTTGTATATAAATTCTTTTGCCATCTTAAGTTTATAATTCTCGCAATCCTCTCTCCTTTCACCCCTCTAGTTGGAACAACAAACCTTTCTTCAAAATATGTTTAAAACTTTCATAAATTAAGTTGCAACGCAAATCAACCAGTCCCATTTACGGTTTTGAATTTAGAAAAATGGTTTGAAAAACAGATAGATTTCTCTGAGTTAAACTAATAATTCTCAAACCAATTAAAAAAATTATTTGAACTGAATTATATTGAAAAGATACCTGATTTATCGGAAATAAGAAATATTAATGTCATTTGACAATTAGAAAGTTATTTTTGTCTTCATCTTTCTTCGATTTGATTCTTATGCCTTCGGTTCTTAATTTTTCTGTCTTCGGTATTCATTTCTTTAATTTTAGCTTTATGGTCAAATTAGAACAAAGAATATCCCACCAATCCACTCTATTTTAATAAGTTTTCGAAGTCTCACAAAAAAATTATCAAATTTATCAGCCAAATTAAACTTGTTTATCTCTTTCATTATCATTAAATCCTACTTTGTCGTCTATATAGTTTATGTAATTCTTTTTTTTTGAACAAATTTTATGTAAGTTAAATTTAAATGTTATGAAAATTTAATATAATTTAATTATTTTTTTGGTTGAAATGTTATATTAATTGATCAACAAAATAAATTTGTACAAGAGTTCAAAGATATTGTGACTATGCGGAAATTTAAGTTCTGTTAACAAAAAAAAAACTTCAGATTTTTTAATTTTTTGGAAAATGTGTCAAAATTAAAATGTTTATTTTTTTATTAATTTTGAAAGCTGATGTGTCAAGGAGAGGAGTGATGATGTGTCATCCCCTTGTGAGACTCACTCACTCTTTATATAATAGATTGTTGTCGCTTGCTAAGTTCCTTTTCTATTCCACATTCAATAGATTTAGGAGTTTTTCTTTTTAAGTAAAATCCATACGGCAAAGGAGAAAATATATAATTAATGTGGTTAATCCCTTGAGGAGTGAAGGAATCGGAACGGAGAAGACGAGGAACTTGTGGAGAAAAAAATCTAGAAGTTGTGGAGATAGAACACTTTCGTTTTAATTTTTTTTCTTTTAAAACTAGAAAATCCATGTGTAAAAAATAAAATTGATATGTATTTGTTTAGGGGATTTTTCGTTTTCTCGGGGGCAAGTATCCTACAAAACGAGAAGTGACGTCAAAGCCCGGAAAACACGATGAGGTGTGTTTTCCAAATGCTCTCCGACGTCCAAACCAGAAAACAATAAAGAAAGACCACATAATGGAAGATCAGAGAACGGAAAGAGTGTTCGATTGGGTCCGAAGGAAAGGATGGATCCGCAATGGGCTTTGAGTAGTGGGCTTTTGTGGTGAAAATGAAGAAAACAAGAGTTTAGGTGAAAGAACTTCACAGTCTATGAACAACCGTGAAGATGACCGGAGAATGGTCGAAAAAGAGACTTAGAGTCCCGGAAAGAAATGAAAGCTAAGTGTTTAGAAGTGATTAGCACAAATTATCTCAACATACTATAGGAAATATGAGAAAATCGTGAACAACGGGAAATGGAAGTATTTATAGATTCTTACCTGACTCGGGTTAGTATGATGGGTCGGATCCTTAGTCGTTCGATTGTTGGGTCAGGTTTCGGATGCGTTGAATTGGTCTCACTCTCGTCTGACTCTTCACCTACTTCCTTTGGCCGCATCTGCATGCTGCTCGACAGAGCCTTCATGCGTCTCTATCTCTCTCAGTGTACGACTCGGAAGCATCGGATCAGACGCGGTATGGCCGCTTCCTATACCGTTGTTCTTCTCTATACTCTGTGAGTAGTCACTTTCACATATCAGATGTGAACATAGGGCATTAATTATATGATCCCTAGGTTGCCAAAAGAATGTGCGGAGATTTGAATATGTTCTGATTATCTATTGGAGGAAAATTCGCAAGTATTGAACTATTGATTCCTGCCTTTACGTACCTGGCCCGAAACCAGGGATCATGCTGTCAGGGTTGTCCAGTCGTCGAGTATCTCGCTCCCAGTAACCTGTGCGGATCATTCTTTCCAAGTCTCACAAAATCCAGATTACTGGCATATCTACGAGGCTGAGAAGGATGACATCTCCTCCTATTGGCCACTCAGTCTCTAACATGCTCGTACCTAACAATGTGGCATGCACTGTCAAATACCGTAGGTTGAATTGGTCTCACCGGGTTTAAGAGCAGGTGGCCATACCGGGTCTCTTGGTTCCGTAGGTTCCAAGACCCGGTGCAAAAACATGGGTTATTTGGGTTGTAGGTCCAATTTGATCCATAGGATCGTGCCTACAGAAAAATCATTTATGACACGTGACAACACGTAATTCGTTCACATATAAAGATCTGTATTTATCCCAAATAATATTTATCTTTTGTTTTGATTGGTTTTTTCTGTTTCAATTTTTTATGAGATTGTTAGCTTCACATAAAATAAAAAACTGAAGTGTAAAAAAAAAATTGATGTATTTTTATATTTTATTTTGATTGATCTTTCACTTTTAATTTTTTATAGAGCACAAAAATATGGATATGTTATATGAATCATATGTTGAGACATTTGTGTTATTATAGTATTGATTAAGATATGTTTGATTTTCATATCGATTATTTTGGTTTGGTTATGATTGGATCGGATCGGTTTAACAAAAACATTATTAAATTTTAATTTTTGTTATATCAAAAATTCAAAAGTCAAAACTTCTTCCAATTTAGGCTTTTTTTTTTCTTAGCAGACACTATAAATCTAGAGAAATTGATCAAAATAGCACTTTTTGAAAATTTTTTGACTAAACAAGCATCTATATTAAAATATCCCGTTTATAGCATTCATTTAGGAGACAAAAGACTCTCCTCGTTCTCTCCGTCGACAAACCTTTCTTGCTTCAGTTGTCGATTCTTCTTCTGGTAAATAAATTTTTTTAGGGTTGTTCAATTTCTCAGAAGCGTTGTTCCCGACGATTCTTCTTCACCAATTCACCGGCGACGAGCGATAGAATCGCAGGCGGCGAGAGGTACGAAGATGGCTGAAGGATTAGATTCGCTAACATTCCCGATGCCGAGAGAATCTGAGTCCGCTTCTCGACTGAGAGCAATTATCTTCGATATGATTCCTCTCTTCTCTGACTATTACTCCGACGACGGCGACGTCCTTACTGTTCGTCACCTTCTTTCTCATCTTCATGCTCGTCTTGTTCTGTAGAGGATTCCTAGGGTTTCATCTTGTTGCATTGTAGAGATTGCAGGTTGATGCCTGATTTTGTGTGAGGAACGATTGATTTCGTAGAGATTACTCATGAATTCAGCTTGTTTCAGGAGTATATTACGGTGATTGTTTGTAACGGAAAGAGTCAGAGACAGGCAAGAGACTATTTGGAGGCATTTCTTGGGGAGAAATCTGGGGAATTTGTTGCCTGGTTTGCTCTTTGAAA
The DNA here is from genome assembly GCA_002933935.1 of Eutrema yunnanense. Taxonomy (NCBI): domain Eukaryota; kingdom Viridiplantae; phylum Streptophyta; class Magnoliopsida; order Brassicales; family Brassicaceae; genus Eutrema; species Eutrema yunnanense. The sequence goes on along the minus strand of PKML01043412.1, from coordinate 78,028 downwards.
TCCCCTTTTTGATATACGTTGAGATGCTGAAAAGGTATTAACAAGATATGTGTTTTTTGTCTTCAGTTTATGGGAGCTTCTTTTGAAAGAATTCTCTCAAGGTAAACAGGAAAATACTGGTTCTGAACCTAAGACTGCGGTTGACTGTGGGTCTCATGATACTCTAATCGAACAAGGTTCAAGCTCCGGAAGGCTTAATGACTATGATCACAAAGCTACTAATGCTACTTACTGGATGAACGTAAGATTAAGACATTTGTTGCTTTCATATGTGTGAATGCTGCACCGGTTTCTTTGGCATATTCTCATTGTGAATGTCTTTGCAGGATAAGCTGATATCAGCAACTGCTCGAGAAGATGTTGAGACTCATGTTTCACCAAAAGTTAAAAGCATGAAGATGCTACGACAAGAGCTCATTAATAGCCCTTGTAAAAGAGCACAACCAAAAGAGAAAGATGATTGGGACTCTGCTGGTGTTAATTACTCTAGAAGTGGTGGGCAATCAGGTCCGGGTGTGCCTAATGCCACTGGTCGTATGTCTAGCTCTTTAGCTTATGCTGGGTTGAATTCAATGAAGAAAACAAATTCTGGGCCTTTGTCTAAGCACGGGGAGCCTTTAAAGAAATCATCTGGTCCGCAATCTGGTGGTGTAACACGGCAAAATTCTGGCCCCATACCTATACTCCCAACTACATGTCTCATAACATCCGGGCCAATTACTTCGGGCCCTCTGAATTCATCTGGGGCTCCTAGAAAGATTTCTGGTCCTCTAGACTATTCTGGTTCAATGAAGACACATATGACTTCCGTTGTCCACAACCAGGCGGTAACTACCCTTGGTCCGGAAGATGACTTTTCCTGCATGAAGAGCTTCCCCAAGCCTGTGCCGTGGATGGTTATACTTATATTTGTGATGGGGTTCCTTGCTGGAGGCTTCATTCTTGGAGCAGTTCACAATGCAATTCTTCTCATTGTTGTTAGACCGTCTTAAAACTTTAAGATAACTAAACATACTTATGTCGTATGCAATATCAGCAATCTTGGACATATCCTTAATTGGAATGAGATCCTTAGCATTAGCCTCTTTGTCGGCAACAACACACATCAAGGTTTAAGAATATTTAAACTACTTTCATAAACTAATTTATGAAAACCACTTTATATACAAGAAAAATTCCACCTCATATTTCCAATGTGAGACATTTTACAAATGATACATTTTAAGCTTTACAAGCAACCCACTTTAACCTCTATTTCTCATTCAAACTAACTCATTTTTTGACATGTGAATACACTATCTTATAGTGCTCACAACAAAGAATCCAAAGATTCTAAGATCCGGTCATTCCGACAACTGAATTGCCTGGAAACACAACCGGAATATGGTCTAAAACTATTTGTCCAAAAACGAGTTCCAACATTTATTAGTTGTGGGTAAAGAATAAACTAACATCCTTTATATATTAATTGAGAATCAATGTTAAAAATAAACCTTGCATTGACATGTGTCATCATAAAAGAGCTTCAAAGACTAATATAAAATAGGCATAAATAACTAGACTATTTACAATTTATGCCATTCACATTAATTTGGTTAGAAAATTGTTTATATCAATAAGTTATTTACTATTTAGCATTTAATTTATAAAGATATTTTATATCTTCCATTTGCTACCAACATATTTATTCAAAATTTAGTATATCTTATTAATTTTTTTCCCTAAACACTATATTCTTTCTCTCATATATGTTTGATCTTATTTTTTTGAATAAAAAACACTAAATCATCACATCATCAATGTAATAAAAAAAATCTACATATTTTCACACATGTTATAATTCGAATTTTAAAAAGCAAACATAAATTATTCAAATGGTGAAGAAATATGTGTGTTTTGAAAGTTCCACAACGGAATTAAAGATGTATGGTGGTTCAGAAATCTATTATAAAAATGACCAAAATGATAAGAAATCATAAGAGTAGGAAACCTCAGATAACTTAAAAAAATTAGGGTCAACCTTCACCCCACACATGATGCAAGTAATCACCTAGTTTGATTTGAAAAGTCACATGAAAAATGTAAAACAATAGTCATTCAGAAACAAAATTCTTTCTGGATAAAGAAGAATCCTTTTTGTGAAGTAGATCAAGTAATATTTACCAATAATTTCGAATTACAACCATTATGATTTGAATATTATATTTGGAAATTTATACTAAGTATGGGGGAAAAATTACATATTTAACAATGCTCATATACTCATATATTGCATATTTTAGCATACATTTCACTTAGAGCTTTGTGTCATTTACATGCATAATCATGGTTTTATCTTGCATTTAGGTATCATTTAGAGATTAAGTCATTTGCATTAGGTCCTAGTGAGTCTTGCATGCATTTGGAGTATTTTTAGGTGATTTGGAGGCAATTGATGATATTTGGAGAGTTGGACCAAAGTAGAGTGCAAGGTCCATCCGATACACCGGAAAGACGTGGCTGGACAGAGGCACTCAGATCTGAATCAGCTTGGACGACCTTCATGTAAGTTGTAGACGAAGGAGTTAGCTATCCACAAGAGTTGGAATCAAGTCATTCGGACGTGTGGTTTGAGAGATATGGCGGATTTACGAGAGACATGTCCACCTGGCCGAGACAGTTTCTTCACGCCGATGTCACTCCTCGGCACAACATGTCGGTACTAAGAGGATTTTCCTCCTGTTTCAATACCGACTTGTGACGTCGGTATTGCAACTTCAGGGGATTATACCGACGTCACAGGTCGGTATGACTGATCGGTGTAACACTTATCTCACCCGAACCACTCGAGCTCACCCGAGGCGTCTGAAAGATCTGGCCGAAATAGGGGTCTACAATCCGAATTAGCATGTTTTGTATTAATAAATAGGTTATAAAATAGATCAGGATGAAAAATGCTTCAACGAAGAAGAAGCATGTTTTTATGGATGGGACAAAGCATGCTCAACGTTTTGTAGAGAGAATGGTTTTTTTATGGCGCTTGTATATAGACGGATGTTGTTGTGAAAAATAAAAAAATATGGGTCGAAAATGAAGCAATCTAATAAAATGTATTAGTATATGCGTGAAAAAGAACTTCATTATTTTCATATGCTTTGAATATCTACATAGAATATTTAGAGGGTAATAAATAAATTTTACAAAATCGAAATTCAAAAAAAAAAACACTAAATCATCACATCATCCATGTAATAAAAAAAATCTACATTTTTTTCACACTTGTTATAATTCGAATTTTAAAAAGCGAACATAAATTATTCAAATGGTGAAGAAATAAGTGTGTTTTGAAAGTTCCACAACGGAATTAAAGATGTATAGTGGTTCAGAAACCTAATACAAAAATGACCAAAATGATAAAAAAATCAAACGAGTAGGAAACTTCAGATAACTTTTAAAAAAATTTAGTTTAATATAGTTCTTTGATTGACCTGCATAATGAAACCGAAAAGATAAATTTTTAAGTTGATAAAATGTTTTAAAAAAATTATATCAAAAATTTCAAATATTATAATTAGTTTAATATGATAAAAATATTAAATATTTTTTACAAAAATTATTTTGGTCAAAAGATTAATAGATTATATATATTTCAACTTGATCACGAATAAAATCGATTATAAAACCTAATAATTGGCCTGTATATTGTTATTTGTGTTATAACACAAATGAAATTTTAGCTCTTTTTTTATAATTACGTAATCAGTATATAGTTTTGCACTTGCAAATATGAGCTATTTTTTGTAATTATAATTATATACATAACATTCATATATTCTAATAAAAAAATTAGGGTCAACCTTCACCCCGCACATGATGCAAGCAATCACCTAGTTTGGTTTGAAAAGTCACATGAAAAATGTAAAACAACAGTTGATATATCATGGTTTTTACCCTGTTTAGGCCATGATATAAGTCCTTTTATAGAGTCTTTCTAGTGTTTTGTAGTGTTTTAGAGTCTTTTACAGGTCTTAGCACGAATTGGAGTATTATTGGAAGTATTGGAGCTTTCTGGAGCAATTTGGAGCAGAAGCTGAGATCGTGTTGCTGAGTACCTGTTTTCACGGCCAGTATCGATCGATACCCCCTGGTATCGATCGATACCCATAGCAGCAAGACAGACCCGCGAGTTTTCCAAGACTTGAAGAATTGCAAAAGTGCCCATAAGTCTTTAATAATTACAAGAAGACCCCAAGTCGTGTTTTAGGTTATAAATATGAGTTTTCAGCCACCTGTTTAGGCTATGCCTTTTTATGCTTTTTATTACTTTGGTTTGAGACAAGTCTGATTTCTCTTCGTCCGAGATCAGATCTTTAAACCTTCTTTGATTATTTATTTGATGATTTATTCAGTTATGTCTATTGATTCAATTGCCATGTCTGAGTAGGTCCACCTTAGGTTTAGGGTTTTCTCATAAAGGATTTCTTTGAATGCTAGGTTAATTATCTGTTTAGGATTCACCATCTGAATTATAGTTCTTCACTTAGGTTGTGTTCAAAGCTAATTCTAGGTTGACGAATCTGGAACTTAGATCTTAGGATAATTAATTAGGCACGACAGTGCGATTAATTACCGGATAGAACCTAGGTGAGCAAATTGGTTATTCGCAAAGAAATTTGGTTTAATTGATTTGTGAACATATCAAACTTGTTATTAAAGCTAATTTAGACTTTAGGATTCGCAAAGAAATTTGGAATTCCTAGGATTTAGATTTAGATAATTCTCGCAACGACAGTTGGTTAATTATACTTTAGTGATTTGAGTTCTAGAACAACGCTAAATCTGAATCCTGTTAGTTAGTTTATCTGCATTCATTGATTTCCTGAGAAAAACCCTAGGCCTATATTTTCCTGATTGAATACAACTCTTTTAATTTCTACATTGTTTTTAATTACAATTGTTTGGCTTAGCTTGATTCTCAACTATATAATCTATTGTGCGTTTCGGTGAGTCTTCTGTGGTTCGACCCCTAGCTATATTACAACTACTGCTTTAGTACTGTTAGGGTATTAAATTGAGCATATCAATTTTGGCGCCGTTGCCGGAGACTCAATTCGCCATTAGATTTTATTTTAGAATTTCGACTAAGTTCGACGGTATCGATACTCGTCGTCTTCTTTTGTTGGTATCGATCGACACCACTTGGTATCGATCGATACTCAACGTATTTTTCTGGTTACTTATGTGCTTTGCCTAGTGTTTTGTTTGCAGGTGAATGCCTGTTCGTGAAACCAGGAGCAACAAGAGCACACAGCTAGTTGAACTGTCACTGGAACAGCTAGCGCTTGTGGAACGCACAAACAGAAAGACCAAGCAAACATCAGGGATGAACAACCCAGTGGTTTTAAGAGCTGATGAAGCTGGGATTCTGAGAGACCAAGAGGGTCATGTGTGTAATGAGAGAGGACAGCGACTCGATGAGGCTGGAAACGTCGTTGTCCCTGCTCCTATTGTTGAGATTGTCGCGCCAGATGGGCGCGCCAACGTTGGGTATGCTGCAGGTGATCTAGGTAGAACACTTGCTTAGCACAACAGGCCTGATCAGTTCTATGCCAATCGATCTGCGATTCGCATCCCACCTTTTCAGAGGAACGACTTCGAGCTGAAGCCTGCGTACTACGCTCTTGTGAGTCAGAACCCTTTCCATGGCCTACCTCATGAGCATCCCATGGATCATATCGAGAGGTTCGAGGATTTGGTCACTGGGATGAAGTACAATGGAGTGCCAAACGAGTTCCTATTTTGCAAACTCTTCCCATACTCTCTTGGTGGAGAGGCTGCTTATTGGCTGAAGCAGTTAGCTCCTGATTCTTTAACTACATGGGATGAGACGAAGAAAGCATTCCTGTGCAACTTCTACGATGATGCGAGATCTGAAGAGCTCAGGAACAAGATCTCCCAATTTTCTCAAGGTCCAACAGAGGGACTCAAGGCTGCTTGGATTCGTTTCAAGTCATATCAGAGGGATTGTCCACACCATGGGTTCAATCAAGTTCAGCTGCTGGGCATATTTTACAGAGGTATCGACTGGAGGTACCAGATGGCTATGGATACTGCAAGTAATGGGAATTTCAACACTAGATATCCAGATGATGCAGTTGTGCTCATTGAGAACTTGGTGTCTAGCAATAGCACCAAGAATGCTGACTTCGACAGGAAGAAGCAAGCTGGAGGAATTGATGCATCTCAGATTGCTGAAGTTCAAGCCAAGCTGGATTTCCTGATCGGGAAGAATCAGAAGGCGGTTCACTTTGCTGCTGAGAATGAAGTGGAGGATTGTAACTACGTTGGTGGTTCTGGATTTCAGGGTCAACAATTTGGGTAAAACAACAACAGGAACTTCAGCAACAACAATCGCAACTATGGGAACTCTTCTTACCAACCCATCCCTCCCAAGTATGCATACAATAAGATGGAATTTATGCTTGAGCAGATTCTTTAGGGACAGCAGAAATTGCAGGTGGATTTCAATGGGAAGCTTGACCATTTGTACTCTGATCTGAATGGGAAAATCGAGGCTCTCAATACCAGTCACAGGATGCTGCAAACGCAGGTGACCCAGTCTGCTGCAAATGCCAAGGGAAAGACAGTTCATCCTAATGACGCGCACGTCAATGCCATCATCTCGAATGCAGGAAATTTCGAGGAGGAGCCTGAAATCGCCAGAGCATCGATCGATACCCCCAGGTGTCGATCGATGTCGGTTACAATTCTGAAACGGGATACTTCCAAACCCCGTGTATCGATCGATACCCCATTGGTATCGGTCGATACCAAGGCGATTTCGGAGGAGACAACTGAGACTTCGACTGTGATGCCTAAGGTAGTTGCAGAACGAGTGTATATACCCAAGGCACCTTTTCCTATAGTTCCTAAGCTGACAAGGGAGGAATGGGAGATTGCTCGATTAAGGTATTTGCTAAATAACCCGAACGCGAAGCTTCTTTCTGATGAAGATGTATCTGCCAAGAACGATTCAAAAGCGGCAGTATCGATCGATACCCTACCTGGTGTCGATCGATACCCTTCGCAAAACGTGCCAGAACTTGTAAAAACACTTGAAGTGATCGGAGAAAGAGTTCGGCAGTCCAAGAAGCAGAATCCCACCCCTAAACACCTCAGAGATCCTATCACTCCAAAGCAGCTGCGTGGCTTTGAGAAGATGGTACGAAGGATCTCCCATGAAAGATGTTTTGAAGAAGCTCTAAAGGGATGGCCTCTGCTGAGTCATTTCAAAGACTGCAGAGAAACTGAGGAAGAAGTTAAAGCACTCTTTATCGAGGCAAGACGCAAGTCACAAGAGCCGCGAAAATTGAAACAGAGAGAAGACCCAGGGAAATTCGCAGTGCCATGCTCTATCTCTGGAATCGAGTTTAAAGAGTCTCTAGTTGACTCAGGGTCTAGCGTCAATGTGATGTCAAAAGAGATTGCTGAACGATTGAAGGCTGACATAGGACCCACTACATTGCTTCTCACATTTGCAAACTCCTCCACCTCACCTCCATACGGTACTATCCATGCCTTGCCTGTAAAGGTAAGAAATTGTCTGGTGCCCACTGATTTTCAGGTTGTGGAGATGAGCAAAGGATCTGAGGTTTCTCTACTCCTGGGACGGCCGTTCATGGCTACTGCTGGCGCGATCATAGACACGCCTAATAAGAGACTCTCTTTCTCTTACATTGACGGAGATGTCTACTATGATGCCATTCCCCCTAGAGGTGCTCTCACACGTGCCTCTAGCATCAAGGTTGTCACAGGAGAGTCGCTAGAAATTGACATTTTGGAAGAACCTCCTGATGAGCCTACTATCGCAGACGTCTCAGCTGAACCGCCCAACATCCCAAAAGAAGTTGCCAAAAAGACCAAGGCAACAAAGAAGAAGGCCAAGAACAAGAAGGTTGAGAATCCCCATGTCACTTTGATACCTCAAAAGTGCGATGGGAATTCAATTGAGTATAAGGTCAAATGCAAAGGAGCTTCGAAGCCATTCTCCAAGGCTAGAGTCCTTCTTACTTCTGAGCTGAAAGAGAAAGGGCAGGAGTTTGTGGACAGCATGCTAAGCAGAACTCTGAAGCTAGTAATGTCGAGTGATGGAGCCTGTTTTGATGCAAGCTCGCACTCTTATCCAGCCTGAAGGGCGTTACAGTCAAGCTATTGACGTTAAACGAGCGCTTGGTGGGAGGCAACCCACTGGTGAGTCTGTTTTTGATTCGTTTTTGTTTTTATTTTCGTTCGTTTTTGTGTTTGTGTCAGGATAAACAAGGAGCAAAACTCGAAATCGCACAGCATCGATCGATACCCCCTGGTATCGATCGACACCAATCGCGAATAAAAGGTTCGTCAAGTCGATTTAAGCCTGGTATCGATCGATACCAGGCTGTGTGTCGATCGATACTTGACGTTCCAGCAAGGTAACTTCTTGTTTTTCCCAATTTTAGTCTGTTATTTTGTTTTATTTCACTGACTCTAGGCTAGATAACACTGGGGACAGTGTTGTTCAAGTCTGGGGGAGGTGTCTGCTGACATTGTGTTTGTTTTTCTTAGAGTCAGTCGTTTTATCGAGTCAAAAATTGTTTTATTGAGTCAAAACTTGTTGGAGATTATGATCATGTGCTTGAACCTATTGATTTGAGTTTTTTTTTAGTGCACAGTGTTACAGGATCAGTTCTAGATCGACTAATGAAAAATCCAAAGACTGACCAGTTGACTAGAAAACATCCATGTCTCCAGCAGAGTTCTTCTGAAGCCTGAGCCAAATTTTTGCACTTCATCAATGTGGTTAGT
>PKML01043412.1:12376-68518 GCA_002933935.1 Eutrema yunnanense | reverse complement strand
AGTGCGATTAATTACCTGATAGAACCTAGGTGAGCAAATTGGTTATTCGCAAAGAAATTTGGTTTAATTGATTTGTGAACATATCAAACCTGTTATTAAAGCTGATTTAGACTTTAGGATTCGCAAAGAAATTTGGAATTCCTAGGATTTAGATTTAGATAATTCTCGCAACGACAGTTGGTTAATTATACTTTAGTGATTTGAGTTCTAGAACTGCGCTAAATCTGAATCATGTTAGTTAGTTTATCTGCATTCATTGATTTCCTGAGAAAAACCCTAGGCCTATATTTTTCTGATTGAATACAACTCTTATAATTTCTGCATTGTTTTTAATTACAATTGTTTGGCTTAGCTTGATTCTCAACTATATAATCTATTGTGCGTTTCTGTGAGTCTTCTGTAGTTCGACCCCTAGCTATATTACAACTACTGCTTTAGTATTGTTAGGGTATTAAATTGAGCATATCAACAGTCTTTCAGAAACAAAATTCTTTCTGGATAAATAAAGAAGAATCCTTTTTGTGAAGTAGATCAAGTAATCTTTACCAATAATTTCGAATTACAACAATTATGATTTGAATATTATATTTGGAAATTTATACTAAGTAGGGGGGGGATTACATATTTAACAATGCTTAAAAGAATAAATACCATCTCACTAATATTCAAAACGTAATTAGGTAAAAAATATTTCTCTGTATTTTCTTTTGACTAATAATCTATAAGAAAATAAATTGAAAGACTGTATTTTCTTTTGGCTATTAATCTATAAAGAAATAAATTGAAATACTGTATTTTATTTTGACTTTTAATCTATAAGGAAATAAATTAAAATACTGTATTTTCTTTTGAATTTTAATCTATAAGAAAATAAAGTGAAAGACTAAGTTCTTTTTCATCTTTAACCAAAAAAATGCCTTTTTTACGTATTATTGTGTTACAATATATAACCAGTCTAAGTAAAGCAAAACTCATAAAAAAAAAGTTAAGACAATATCTTAAAAATGGCTTTCACAATGAAGACTTTAATCACATTTGTTTTCACTATCCTCTTCGTCATATCTTATGTTCATTGTCGTACGACACCTGCTTCTACTCCAGGTACTCATACCACATTCTATATAATTATGAACACGATTTTTTATATAATAAATGTACATATTGATTACTGATTTTTATTAATAAATAGGTTATAAAATAGATCAGGATGAAAAATGCTTCAACGAAGAAGAAGCATGTTTTTATGGAGGGGACAAAGCATGCTCAGCGTTTTGTAGAGAGAATGGTTTTTTTTTATGGCGCATGTACTATTGACGGATGTTGTTGTGAAAAATAAAAAAATATAGGTCGAAAATGAAGCAATCTAATCAAATGTATTAGTATATGTCTGAAAAAGAACTTCATTATTTTCATATGCTTTGAATATCTACATAGAATATTTAGAGGGTAATAAATAAATTTTACCAAATCGAAGTTCAAAACAAAAAACAATAAATCATCACATCATCCATGTAATAAAAAAAATATACATTTTTAACACTTGTTATAATTCGAATTTTAAAAAACGAACATAAATTATTCAAATAGTGAAGAAATAAGTGTGTTTTGAAAGTTCCACAACGGAATTAAAGATGTATGGTGGTTCAGAAACCTAATATAAAAATGACCAAAATGATAAGAAATCATAAGAGTAGGAATCTTCAGATAACTTAAAAAATAAGTTTAATATAGTTCTTTGATTGAGCTGCATAATGAAACCGAAAAAATAAATATTATAAATTTTTAAAGTTTATAAAATGTTAAAAAAAATTATATCAAAAATTTCAAATATTATAATTAGTTTAATATGATAAAAATATTAAATATTTTTTACGAAAATTATTTTGATCAAAAGGTTAATAGATTATATATATTTCAACTTGATCACGAATAAAATCGATTATAAAACCTAATAATTGGCCCGTATATTGTTATTTGTGTTATAACACAAATGAAATATTAGCTCTTTTTGTAATTACGTAATCAGTATATAGTTTTGCACTTGCAAATATGAGCTATTTTTGTAATTATAATTATATACATAACATTCATATATTCTAATAAAAAATTAGGGTCAACCTTCACCCCGCACATGATGCAAGCAATCACCTAGTTTGGTTTGAAAAATCACATGAAAAATGTAAAACAACAGTCTTTTAGAAACAAAATTCTTTATGGATAAAGAAGAATCCTTTTTGTGAAGTAGATCAAGTAATCTTTACCAATAATTTTGAATTACAACCATTATGATTTGAATGTTATATTTGGAAATTTATACAAAGTATTGGGGGGGGGGATTACATATTTAACAATGCTTAAAATAATAAATACCATCTCACTAATATTCAAAGCGTAATTAGGTAAAAAAATATTTTCTGTATTTTCTTTTGAATATTAATCTATAAGAAAATAAATTGAAAGACTGTATTTTCTTTTGACTATTAATCTATAAAGAAATAAATTGAAAGACTGTATTTTATTTTGACTTTTAATCTATAAGGAAATAAATTGAAAAACTGTATTTTTTTTTTGACTTTTAATCTATAAGAAAATAAATTGACAGACTATGTTCTTTTTCATCTTTAACCAAGAAAAATGCCTTTTTTACGTATGTTTGTGTTACAATATATAACCAGTCTAAGTAAAGCAAAACTCATAAAAAAAAGTTAAGAGAATATCTTAAAAATGGCTATCACAATGAAGACTTTAATCACATTTGTTTTCACTATCCTCTTCGTCATATCTTATGTTCATTGTCGTACGACACCTGCTCCTACTCCAGGTACTCATACCACATTCTATATAATTATGAACACGATTTTTTATATAATAAATGTACATATTGATTACTAATTTTTTTATTAATAAATAGGTTATAAAATAGATCAGGATGAAAAATGCTTCAACGAAGAAGAAGCATGTTTTTATGGAGGGGACAAAGCATGCTCAGCGTTTTGTAGAGAGAATGGTTTTTTTTATGGCGCTTGTACTATCGACGGATGTTGTTGTGAAAAATAAAAAAATATGGGTCGAAAATGAAGCAATCTAATCAAATGTATTAGTATATGCGTGAAAAAGAACTTCATTATTTTCTTATGCTTTGAATATCTACATAGAATATTTAGAGGGTAATAAATAAATTTTACCAAATCGAAGTTAAAAAAAAAAACAATAAATCATCACATCATCCATGTAATAAAAAAAATATACATTTTTTCACACTTGTTATAATTCGAATTTTAAAAAACGAACATAAATTANCTTTCCTAAATACGTTATATATGTTCCTAAATACGTTATTTGTAATTGTCAATCTGATTTTCCTACAAGAAAGTTTTTTAAAATAAAAAGGGATGTACTGGCTGTCGAGAAAGCGTGGCTATTTCAGATGAGGAAGATATAGAGATATATGTAGGGGCTTACTACTTCAAGATGCAGAGGCAACACGAGTTGTTGTTGGTCCATACTTATTGCATTCAAAGAATCACGAAGCAACATCTCGCCCCATTTAAAGAAATCTGATTCTTTTTATTAAATCATTTTTTTTTTTGCTTGTTATGTTAATGAATACTAATTTTGGGATTTTCACATTTGGGTGCTAATTTTGGGATTTTCACCTTTGGGTGTTAATTTTGGGATTTTCACTCTTGGATGCTAAATTATTGAACTTTAAATTTTTTGGTAATATTTTGTAGAATTGCCTTAAAATCTACGGTATTTTTGCTTTTTTTCTGAACGGCGTAAGTTAGACTTGCAGTATCTGGCCAAATAGGCGCTAACGTGGACGAGTAGTATCCCATCATCAATCAACAGAAGTCGGAGAGAAGGGTTTTTCAGCTAGGGTTTTAGATTTCGATCTTTACTCATTCAATTTCTCCCTCAAAAACGACAAGGGCTTTGTCCAAATGTTGCCCAGATTGAGTCGGGCTGTTACTCAAATCTCAAAGCTTCGATCTTTCAGCACAAATGGATCGATGAAAAATCTCTCCTTTTTCTCGCGCTATGGGTACGCGACTGTAGCTCCGGCGGCTGAGAAGGATTTCCCCAGCAAATCTCCGGTATGTTCTCAAATTCTGACATTTTGTTTACCCAGTTGAGATCTCGTATTCAGAGCTAGTTATTACTGGGTTCGTTTTTTAAGTCTATGATCGAACATTGAGTTGCTTGATTCTATTGATGTTCTGGTCGCATTATAGGATTCGAAGCTAAGTTCAAAGAGGGCCGTTTATTAAAAAAAATGTCTGTTTGATGCGGATTGTTTCTAGGTTAATAGAATTGCACTCTGAGCATGAGCTGAATCGGGACTATGTTTGTGGTTTTGTTGCATCCATTTAGGCTTTACTTGTAAGCATTTACAACGATGGTGGACTTGGATTCATCCCTTTTTCTGCTGGAGTTTCTATTAGTATAGATAATTCTCTTTGTGATTTAGATTCATGCTCTTTCTTCTACTATTACGCGTCTTCTTTTAGCGAAAAGTATTTGTCCTGTGTTTGACAGGTAAACTTGGATAAGATGTTTTTGTCAAAGCCATGTTCATTGGCTCTGCCCAAAGGCTCTCCTCTCAGAATCGATGAGCCAAACTACCAAGGGATTCGTCGTTTCATACTGAAGCTGCTTTTGTTCTATAGCAAACAGAGCATATCTATCCGTGGGGCAAACGTGATCTACAAGCGAATCGTTTCACAAGTCGACAAGCCTGCTATATATGATGGTATCTTATTTGGTTTCCAACACAATAGGACACTGAAGATATGTTGAATTTTTTATTTATTCAAACGGAATTATGTATTTACTTTGTGTGCTTTGTCTCTGCTGCAGCATTCAACTTGGAGAAAACATTCAAAATAACGTATTCGTTGCTTGTACTTCATATGTGGCTTGTTTTACGCCGCTTGAAGGAAGAGGGAAAGGAAGGTGTTGATCTTGGTCAACATGTGTATGAGATCTACAATCATGATGTGGAACTCAGGGTATCTAAAGCCGGGGTATGTGCTAGACTTGGTTTTGCTTTACTGTAGCTTCCAAGATAAATCTAATTTTCTTAGATTCCTTGAAATAAGAATGGTCTTAATCCTTCTTGAAAGTGCAGGTTAACTTGCTGCTGTCCAAGTGGATGAAGGAATTGGAGAGAATATTTTATGGAAATGTCGTTGCTTATGATGCTGCGTTACTTCCAGAAGCTAAACCGAATGAGCTACAAATCAAATTATGGAGGTAAAGCTTCTGTAACGCCGTTCTTTATGCATTGAATTCGGTAGAGATTACACAGCAAAATAGCTCAGCTTGAATGTATACATGTTATGGCAGCCATAGATAATGTTTGTCTCAGGACCTGAAATGGAATTGGATTGTAGGAACATATTTTCTGATGATGGAATAACAACGCCTGATGACGCGGATTTAAAAGCAGCAAAGGTATGACTTTCCCCTCTCTATCTCTCTCTCTCACACACACACACATACATACCAATTTAGGCTTTGTGTACCAAACTGTTTTGAGACATTTGGCTTGTGTTTTTCAGGCAATGGCAAGATATGTCCGGAGAGAAGTTGGTTCTCTCTCTTTAACAGGTTCATATACTAACCTCCCATTATCTTATAAATACTTTATTAGCTGCAACATACAAATCATTTTAGATTTATAGTAACCTAAGAAGCTGTAGTTGGCATTGCTTGTGTAGTTTGCAGTTGAAATAGATATGCCTATTTTATAATGTTCTGTTTTGTGATAAACAGATAAAGAGTCCATATTCTCCGGCAATTTCTCTTTCACCCCATTGGAGAACAAAGCCCCTTTGACTTGAATGAAATAGAGGAAGCAAGGGCGCTTTGCGAATCAATCTTTCATTTGTTTCAATTTTCTAATATCCAACCCAAAGAAACATACACAAGGGAATATGCTGGTTGCTAGCATACAGATGATCACGAACACATGGTGAAAGTTAATAAGATTACTGAAAGTTTGATCATTTGCTGTTATTGGTACATTAATTTGGCTATACTGATCCTCAAGATCTTTTATAGAAGGCACTTCTCCGCGTTTGGACATTTATAAATCTTGTGTTTTTGTATTGGTGTTTTGGTCATTGGGGTAAAAACAAATATAATGTGAACCAAGGGGAGATAGAGTAGGGCAAAATTGGAGTATTTGAAAGAATTGTGCCAGTGGAAGTAGACTAAGTTGGTGACTTTTAAGTGTAAAGTGCATTGAAAGAAAGAAACAAACAGATATTATAAAGTTTAAGATCCAGAACGTACGAGATTTGTAAAACCGCCAAATATCAGAAACTGGCAAAAAGCATATTGCATCTTTACATAGATGAAGTCAAATTTGTATTGACTTTTGTCATTCCATCCGGACATGGTCTTTGAGATTGAGCCATTTCATCCGTACGTGCTCTTTGAGACATTTCATCCGTACGTGGTCTGGTCTCTGGGTCTCACTGTGAGACATGTTTCCTAGATTTCCCAAAAACATCATCCAAGAACACATCTTAGATCATTCGCTTCCAAGCTTTTCTCACTACTCAAAATCATGAGCCATTATGAACCAATGCAATCCAATCCACAAGGTAAGCACTAAGCAGTTTCTTGATTCTTCTGTTTCCTTCCCTGATCAAATATTTGATCTGTTAAACCATGGAAGTTCCGGACCTTTGGCCTTTAATTTCCTCGGTACTCGTATTCAGACTTTAGATATTCCGATTTAAAGAATAACCCTCCGTTCTAAATGGGGTTTGAACCCGGGTACAAGGGAACCAAACCCCTTAATCATAATATTGTTATTCCTTTGCAGAACAATTTGTGCAAATACCGTTCGATATCAAGCAAACCACATCGACCAACCAAACCGACGACTTGAACCAACAAAAACGCAACAAGTGGCTTACCATTATCATCTGCATCATCTTGGCCGTAAGCCACACTCCTCGAGAGAACTATTACTTCCTTCACAGAAACCGGAGCAGCCGCTACGGCTGGACTCAATCCCTCCTCCAGGTCGTCGGATTCCCTCCCCTAATTTCATCTTTATTCCTCCTCCTCTTTGATGCGGTCTCTTATCTCTTTTGGATGAGATGTTCATGTTTTAAAGAACGTGTGCAAATGCACAATTGTAAATTAATAATGAATCATTAAGTTTTTAATGGAAATCACAGAGATTCAGATTGATTCAAACAATTAACAAAACTCCTGATCATAATTCAATATATATATATATATATATATATTTACAGTCGACGTATAGTACTCCCACTAACAAAACATCATTTACTTTCATAACAAATGTTACAAAAAAAAGAACAACAAAGATGACAATTGACGGCATACATGCATGTTATTATTACACGTTACGTTACAACACAAACGTTGAGAAAACAAAGATAAGAGATCCAACGATGCAGGATGACAATTTATCTGATACTAAATTTCAAGAAGCTTTTTGTTGGCCGTGTTGTTGTTGTTGGTGGACTCCAATGTTATGCTGCCCATATTTGGTGTCCTGACCACTGCTCCCCAACTTCATTCGAGCACTCTCTATCCTCTGATCCAATCCAGACCCCGTCACGTGCCTAAACACAATTCGCCATATTATAATTCTCCGATTTTCAAACTCTTCATCTATATCAGCGTGCATAGGTTTTGCAAAACGTTTTGTGAATGTGTTCATATATATAAATTACCTGTAGAGCCAAGAGAAGGCGGTAATGGCAGCTATGCCAAAGCCACCGGAAGCTAGGAATCCGGTGATGATAAGAATGACGGTGATCATTGCCGGAACCAAGACGGGGCTGAAGATGACAAGCAGTGGAGTGGCCACCGTGAGTGCGATCACTGTTCCGGCAAGTGTTAAGCCGGAGAGGACGAGGAGGGATCCACCGGCTGTGACGGCGGCTGCTACCTTCACCATCATGCTTGCCTTCGAATGGTCTCGGTCCTCCGGGGTACTACTGTCTCGGATTATTATGTCTTGATGGGTTTTTGTTTGGTCCGCCATTGATTCTTCTTTTTATGATCGTTCCAACACAAAAATGTAGAAATTAGTAGAGAGAGAGAAGATATATATTGGGAGTAAGCAATGATGATACTTATATATATGAATGAAGGAGATGGGAAGAAAGCTGGTGGGTCCCGATTGAGCATGCAACGTGTCGAGAGTGTTTTCATGCAGCCGTTGCATGTGTAAAAGAGAGTAGAGATGGGTCTGTTTCGCGACACGCACTTTTTGGCGGGTTTGTGTGTTTGATGTCTCGTTTCTTCGTTGGCGACGAATATATGACCAAACGGAACACAAATGGGTCGGGATATTATCGTTATGGGCTTGATCTCCACTCTATAAATACAAGTTTGGAGTCATCAATCCAACTTAGCTAAGCCCACAGACTAGTATAGCTCGTTGCCTCTAAAGATATGAATGTCGAAATTCCATATCTTTGACTACCGTTGGATATGTCGTGGTCTAGTAAAATCGTAAGCTTAAGTCTCTAAGAGCACCTCCAATGCTAAAATTATTTAAGACTCTCTTTGAGTCTCTTAGCAATAAAATAACAACATTTTTTGTGATGGTGATTATTTAAGGACTCCACTTAATTTAAGGGCTCCAATGTTACTAATGTTTGGTTTCTTAAATAAAAAATTAATTTTTAACATTTAATTTAAAACATTTATTTATACTAATAATAATTTTAAACATACAATAATTATACAAATACTAATAGTAAACATTCAATAATTTTAAGCAAACTTAATTTAAAAATCTAGATTACCAAATTTGTCCCATATATTCTCAATCAAATCATTTTTCAGTTGTTCATGTATCCGTCTATCACGAACTTGATTCCGAATCCCAATCATATTACTGAGATTTGTAGGCATGTCTGTAGAATACGACAAATCCACCTGTGAACTTCTGCTTGACTCTCCTAGTTCGAAGTCAGATGTATCATACTGAGTGTATCCATCGCGTTCGTCTTCTACTATCATGTTGTGTAGTATGATACATGTTCTCATAATCCGCCTATTTTTTTCTTGTCCCAAATAAGAGCCGGGTTTTTTACAATAGCGAATCGAGCTTGCAATACTCCAAAAGCACGCTCA
This sequence comes from Eutrema yunnanense, assembly GCA_002933935.1. Lineage (NCBI taxonomy): Eukaryota > Viridiplantae > Streptophyta > Magnoliopsida > Brassicales > Brassicaceae > Eutrema > Eutrema yunnanense. The sequence goes on along the minus strand of PKML01043412.1, from coordinate 59,380 downwards.
ACATCTTTTCGGGTGGCTTCCTGACGTTCACCAAATAACTCTGCTTTATGACCTTGAGGCAATGAGATAGATTGGATAAAGGTTGCCCATTTTGGGTAAATTCCGTCTGTGAGGTAGTACGCCAAATGATACTTGTGTCCGTTGACAACAAACTCTACTTTTGGAGCTCGGCCTTGTAATATGTCATCAAAAACAGGTGACCTATCAAGAACATTAATATCGTTTAGGGTATCTGGAGGTCCAAAAAAGCGTGCCATATCCAAAGATCTTGTGATGCTACTGCCTCTAACACAATTGTCGGCTTTCCTGAACCCCGTGTGTACTGCCCTTTCCAAGCGGTCGGACAATTTTTCCACTCCCAATGCATACAATCTATGCTTCCTATCATCCCAGGAAACCCGCGTATCTCTCCAATATCGAGTAGCCGTTGCAGATCAGATGGTGTGGGTCTTCGTAGATACTCTTCACCATACAACTGTATTATTCCTTCAGTGAATTTCTCCAAACATGAAATTGCAGTGGTTTCACCAAGTCGGAGATATTCATCGACAGCGTCAGCCGAACAACCATAAGCCAGCATACGAATTGCTGCTGTGCACTTCTGTAGTCCAGAAAGCCCGAACCTTCCTACTGCATCTCTTCTACGTTGAAAGAATGGAAGTTCATTTGAGAGGTCATTGACAATACGCATGAATAATGCCTTGTTCATTCGAAAACGGTGTCTGAATAAATGAGACGGATATGTTGGATCTTCACTGAAGTAGTCCTTCCATAATCGGTTGTGCCCATCTTCGCGTTGTCTTTCAATATACGCTCTTCTCTTCGCCTTTGGTCCGTGAGACTCTATTACGTCGTTGAATGTATCTTCGAAGTGTTGATCAATTACATCTTCAAAAGCTTCATTGAATTCATCTTGCTGATCATTTGATGAGGAAGAAGACATTTTTGATAAGTAGTTTTAATTTTTCCAAGGAGAAGATTGACTTGAAGATCCGTTTGTGAAGAGAAGAAGAAGACTAGAAGTAAAATACTACACTTGTTAAGACTAGAAGAAGAAGAAGATGAAATTTTGTTTAGGAGAAAACGAAAAATAATACTTGAAGCAAATTCTGATGAAGACAAGAAGAAGAGGAAGTTAATACTTGCTACAAAGTTCCGATACAAATTTATAGAGAGAAGAAGTCGTGAATCAACAATACAACACAACAAAAAAAACAAAACAACAAACCAGTTTTGCCAAAACAAAAGACCTGTGAATCAACAAAACAACAAACCAGTTTTGCCAAAAAAAAAGACCCGTGAATCAACAATACAACAGACCTGTGACCATACAACAAGTCTACATGACAATACAACAAAAAAACAAAAGGCCCGTGAGTTGTTCACATGAAAGCTTCGAAATGGTTATGTTTTCCCCTAGTCACATCTTTGTCTCTGTCCCCTGAATCAACAAAACAACAAACCAGTTAGCAAAACAGAATAACAACAAACCACTTAGCAAAATAACAAAACACTTAGCAACTAGAAATATAACAAACCAGTTAGCAATAAAACAAAACAGTTAGCAAGCAAATAAACCAGTTAGCAATAAAACAAACCAGTTAGCAATAAAACAAACCAGTTAGCTCAGAACAACTCTGCCAGTAGCTTATTTTTGACAGATATTTCTATCTCAGTAAGTTGGTCAGCCTTTGCAAGTAAACGGTCAAGAATTTTTTGCTTGGAGATCCTCTCTTTCACTTCCAACATGCCTTGTAACTGCAACATTGCCTCTTCCTTTCCACTCTTCTTTCGCTTAGCAGCTTTGGCAGCCTTAACCCCAGGGGGTCTCACTTCCTCTTCCCCATCCAACTCCACAACGTTTTTGCGCTTGTCCTTGACACCATCTTTAGCTAAATAAGTGGAGCACCACTTCTGATCAAGCCTCAGCTCTCTCCACGCATGTTCGAGGGTGAACTTGATCTGGTAATCGTTGTAGAAGATCTCCAGGGCTGCTTTCATAACATCGTTGTCATTTTGACCGCTTGATTGCTCCTTCAAGGCAGCATTGTAACTCCCAAAAAATTTGCACACGAGATCATTAAGCCTAGACCATCTCTGCTTGTACTGACCTATCTCTCTAGGGACAGACCCAACCAGCAAAGGACTAGAGTTGTAGTACTCTACAATTCTCCGCCAAAAAGCACCAGCCTTTTGCTCATTGCTTACAACTGGGTCCTTGCTGGTGTTAAGCCACGCACCAATGAGGATTACATCCTCTTTGGACGACCATTTCCTTCTCTCTTTACCACTTGATTCATCAGAACATTGGCTGCTAAACCTAGGAAGTTCTGATGAATCAAGGTCCACAGTTTGACTAGCTAGAAGGCTAACAAAGCTTGTGGAATCTGATGAGTAAGTGTTAGTGTAATCCATTCTGGTGTGAACTAAATTTTGTGGTAGGTTTCTCTAGTTTGATGATGTTTTGTTAACAAAGCGTGTGGAATCTGATGAGTAAGTGTTAGTGTAATATTAAAAGAGGATTTGGCAATCAATTTCTAACCACCAGACATTGAAACACACAACAACTCATAATTTAAGACCCATCAAGTCAAATTACTTCTGCTTCTTTATTTACTTGTTACAAAGATACAGAGTTCTAGTCTCTGTTACTTTACAAAGGTACATAGTTCTAGTTTCTTTATTTAGTCGGATAATTTTATCAAATTATCTACTTCTATTTAAGTTAAGTTACAAAGTTCATTTTCATTGCATTTATTAGCATCTAGTTCTCACTATGTTAGAAAGAAACAGAGTTCTGTTTCTTTATTACTCGTTTCAAAGATACAGAGTTCAAAACTCTGTAACTTTACACAGGTACTTAGTTTTAGTTTCTTTATTTAGTCGTTTAATGTTATCAAGTTATCTACTTCTATTTGAGTTCAGTTAACAATCTATATCTCATTAAGTTAGAAAGAAACAGAAAAACTTGTTTAGTAATAACAATCAACTTAGCCAAACAAAACGCAATCACATTTTTAAAAAAATATAAAGCCTAGAGCAAGGAAGCAGTAAAACACTCACCTTAACTCAGGTACTCCAGCTCAGCAACCCGGCTAGTTAGCTTGTCAACTTCTGCCTACATAGTTTTATGAGATGTAGTCAGTCGATTTGAAATAATTCAAAGACACATAACAGTTAAAGAAAATGATTCAAAACAGAGCAACATTTCTAAAGCAGCAAGGCACTCTATTTCGATGTGTCAAACTATGATGAATAAAACAGAAAACAACTGTAAAACAATTCTCCTTTGTAAACAGAACAACAGTTCACAAACTCTGATGAATAATCAACAAGAGTTAACAACCATATTTTATTTTTTTACCATAAATCGTTTAACCATGAAGTTAATCTATGCAATCATCAAATCACAAAGGCATTATTCAACTCGCAAAGTCTTTATTAAACATTATCGAACCAGAAATGGGGAAAAAAAAATCGAGCCCCAAATCCAATTGTAACCCTAATAAGAACCCTAAATCGCTTAGCAAATTCAACTCCCTTATCGATTTGTAAGCCTAAATCGATTAATAACCCCATATCTATTAAGAACCCTAAATGGAACCCTAAATCGAACCCTAAATCGAATCATAAATCGACTTGAAACCCTAAAACTGACACGAAAATGTTAAGAACACCCTAAATCGAAACCCTAAATCGATTCGAAACAACAAAAACAAACAAATTTGCTCGTTCTCGGTCCTTTTACCTGATTTTGTGATGAACCCTAGAAATCGCCCCAAATTTCGCTGCCTCGAGAGCTCTCCTCTTGCAATTCGCGATATCAGAGAGAAATGAGGTTCTGCGTAAACACTCTGGTCGGGACGGAGGGTTCGAAACAGAAGACAAAAAAAAACGCCCATTCACACGTTGACACGTGGCTAAAAAACGGTTTCTAAAATACCTTAAATAAATATCGATTCTTATCATAATTAGAGTTTTTCATTTATTTTTTTCTTTTTTGTTATTGGTTTATGGGTCAAGAAATGGTTAAAAACCAGCATTGGAGCTGGTCTAAACACTTTAGGTAAATTGAAGTCAGAACCAACCCTGAAATTTAAAAAGTTAGAAACAAGAACAAATTTTTTTATTTTGAACTCTCCTTATGCTCCGACTCAATCGCACTCTGCTTTCTGTTTTGCTTTTGGTCAATAAAACCGTTGTAGGTTTTGACTCAGAGACCATGGGCTAGGTGGGCTTCTGTTGTTTCAGCTGGCCCAATGCTTCATCTCCGCACTTTGGCTTTGTTGGTGTGAGGCTTTGATGAGCTTATATGTTAATAGCTTAGAGGATACTTGAGCTTAGTTATGCTTAATTAGCGTTTCACGTTTGCATGTTTTGTTCGTTTTATGATTAAGCAAACGTGAAACGCTGTGAAACCAAAACTTCGTAAAAATCTTGGATTTCTATTTGTTTCCAGTATTTTGTTTATGGGACACATTAGTAAATGGTGTGGTAAACCGAGACTGAATTTTCAAATCTTGACCATGATTAATAATCGGACATGAGGAAATTTAAAATTTCGTTGTCCAAAAGAGGCAAGTGGCTCTTCATAACTCTACATTTTATAGCTAAGCCGTGAGATAAACAAAAAACAAGTTAAACCAAATATTTAAATATAGCTTCAAACAATTTAACAAAAAGATAAGTTTCAAAACAGTGCAGCCAAAAGAGCAATTTTAAGTTTCCAACCACCCAATTAGGCCTGTCAAGCTGATGGTCCCCGCACCGCTGCGGTGCAATTTTTTTTTGGTATGCGAAAACCCATCTCGCTAAACCCGCAAACCTAAAACATTCGATCTGCATCCGCTCTGCTAATATATGCGGTCTCTGCGGATAATTCGCAATTGTTCACATTAAAAAATAATAATAATATACATAATTTTCAATGTTTCACGATAAAAAAAAATTTCTGGGTATTTTTTTTATACGTTAGAATAATATAAAATATATAAAAAAAAATTTGTGGGTATCCGCAAACCGCAGGATAAAATTTATCAATCCACACCCATCCCACTAATTGAAATGGTCCACCGGTAACCGCCCCGCTTCTCACAGGTTTAAAATTTACTGAACCGCCCCGATATTGTCTAAAACACTCGTGCATCCACCTTTACAAAATATATATTTGGGAACAATGTCAAAAAAATCGTCAGAAAAGTTATAAAAAAAAAAAAAAAAATTGTCGGCCAGAAAAGTAAATAAAGTGTCAATTTTTCTTTTAATTTCTCTATATGTGTGTCTCGGATATGAAGAAGCCTGGAAATAGACACTAGCTTTAATGATTGGGCCCTCATGAAAAAAAAGAAGAAGACAAAATCCACACAATATCTTAAAACTAATAATTTAAAGACTCCACTTGCCACACTCGAAAACAAAACAAGTAAAAAAGAAATGAAAATGATCCTTCCTCTCTTCAAACCAAGAAGCTCACTACGAAACCTCTCTCACTTCCTCCCACTTTTATATATCCTTCCCAATCTCAAAAATCCACAAAACAATCAAAACCACAAAGAACACTCCCAGCTTCTTCACAACAAGAACAAGACCAATCAGCTTTAGATCTCATCACTCAACACCTCCTTGCCGATTTCCCTTCCTTAGAGACCATCGTCTCAACCATCCACCACTCCTCCTCCTCAACTCTAAGCCAACGCAAGCCACCTCTTGCCACCATTGCAGTTCCCACTACTGCACCGGCGGCTCAAGAGGATGATCAAAGGCGTTACAGAGGCGTGAGGCGAAGACCGTGGGGTAAGTACGCGGCTGAGATCAGAGACCCAAACAAGAAAGGTGTTCGTGTCTGGTTAGGCACTTTTGACACAGCCATGGAAGCTGCAAGAGGTTACGACAAGGCTGCTTTTAAACTACGAGGAAGCAAAGCCATTCTTAACTTCCCACTCGAAGCAGGCAAGCACGAGGACTCTGGAGACAACAACAAGAACACTGTGTCTTTGAGAGCTAAGAGGAAGAGACAAGTGACAGATGAAGAAAGCCATGGGAGAAACCTGAGCAGCCATAAAGCTGTGAAAAGGGAAGAGACGGAAGCTCAGGGTGAGGCTTGTCCGTTAACGCCGTCAAGTTGGATGGGGTTTTGGGACGGAGTAGACGGTAAAGGGATGGGACTATTCTCTGTGCCTCCGTTATCTCCTTATCCATCTCTTGGACACTCTCAACTCGTGGTTAAGTAAAGCTTCTGGGGTCAAATGGGGGAAAATTCCAACATTAGGCGACATCAGAAACTTTGGATTATATATCAATATATCATCCACAAGAAAAACACAAAGAAGACAATAATGACACAACTTTTTAGTCTAAAGGGTTGTATTCAATATTCCTCATGGAGTGAATTAGCTTCTAGATTGGTTGATTGTAAATGCTTTGCTATATTCATTCATTCTTCTTAATGCAATTATTTCTACTCTTCCATAAACGAGCTCAAGAGGATGGTAGTTTTATTATAGAACAAAGAGGAAATTCAAACTTACAAGACCATATTAATGAGCCTTTCGAACAAAACGGTGGCCATGAATCCAAGACTTCTGTCGTCGTCTGAAAGGACAGGCACCCACATGCAGATGCACCTTGCTTCAACCCTATGATTTTCACCATAGAACAAAAAAGCTCAGCAGGTAATAAAGTAGATGGCAGCATATAGTTTGATACAGGTTATTGGTGATGGTGAACTAAGTTCTTACATGCCCACTGCAAGCGAAGCCGGACCAACCCCCACGAGAATTAAATGATAAGATATCTACACTTTGTAAGAACTGATCAGACAATTCCGTGGACTAAGGGTCCTACAACGCCAAGAAAACTACTTTGGAACCACTGGGATGTTCATCCTCACAATACATTGAAACCTTTTAACTAAGTCGACTACAGGATGCACAACATCAAACCAAGGGGGTCTTCGATCAACAACAGAGTTCCATTTCAGATCCCAAATCATCTCTTCTGTTGGACATCTTATGTAGAATTTCACATAAGAATGAATATCTATATATATACACATATATGCACACACACACGCAACCGTTCTACTGACGGCAACCACTGAACTGGAGCACATAAAACAATAAGGCAACAACATAAGGAGGTCCTGAACCAACAAACCTGTATTTTCCAGGTCATTATCAATGTCTTGACTGCACATACAAAATGCCCACAACAGAGATAAAAAATCGAAGCCATTCCTTTGTCGCTCGCTCCACCAGAGCTCTTGCTCCCAGATGTACTTGATGCTAAGGTCGTAACAAGTTCACATCTTACAACAAGAAATGACTACCTTGACTATTCCAAGTCATCAAATCAAAGGAAACAACCAGAGGGGAATATTGAAGATGAGAGTGCATTGATTGCACTTTAGTGCTTCACCCTGACTGTTAAGACGTTGATTATCAAGTGACAACGCCAACTCAGTAGGAATTCTTCTAAGTAGAACGGATATATAGGCACAAAACTTCCGTCTTAAGTACTCTATTTTACAATTTCCATTGCATAATATCAATGAATACATGATACAATTGAATTGAACAAGATTTACGTTGTTGCTAACACCATGTATCACGTGAGTTGGAAATAATTGGCGTCTTGCTACCTGCAATCACAGAGAAAATGAGATGATTTCATAGTATAAACAACTACATGACATATAAACGTCCAACTGGAAAACTGTTGCTTACCTATAAGAAGCTCGAGTCCTTAGTTGTCGTATCCCAGACTCGTGGGTAATGAAATTTTTAATAATTTAGGCATGGAAATGATCGATGATATGCTCTATGACATCTGCTCCTTCTATATGCATAGTTTCGTTTTTAACCTGTAAACGGCGTAACACGGGCTATTAGACTTCATGTTTTTTACAAGGAGGTATGTGGAGATAAATCTTATCTGAAATGAATTGAAACCATGTTATCGTTCAAGCTTATAACAACGGAAAGATAAATATCAAGAGAAGATGCAATTAAGACCCTTAGGAGGGAGGATAAACAAATGTTATATCTTAGGACACGTGAGAGACCTGTATAACACTATGGGCAGAGAACCTCTGCCTGCTACTGTGAAAGCTAACATCAACTTTTTCCCATGAGACAGAGGAGAGGCCTTTGATCATTTCTTCTGCAAAATCGAAAAGGTACTACGTTCTTAAAACATCATGATCTACATGTAAATAAGAAAGCAGAAGCACTACATATGGTAGAGCCACATATGAATTGTTTGTACTTCACTAACTTCTTTTACCAGCTAATGAGAACTAAAGCATAGAAAACAGAAATAGAAATAAGAGGAGCAGTGAGCAATAACTTCTACAACAGAACTGATAAACGCCTAAACGGGCAGTGTGCAAGCTGACCTTCTATGTCGTTTGAATGATTCTCGCCTTCTGGTATGTCCTCAGTATCACATGACTTGCAGAGTTCTTCGTAAACAATATGAGGATACTTCTCGTTCAGAGAATCTTCCCACTGGTAAACAAGAAATTCTTCAACTATCAGAGACCCATCATATCAAAATCCTGAGACAAATGAAGTAATCCAGTCAGAGTCAGATACCTTCGGCAATTCACTGTCACGTCTAATAGATGCCGTCCTCCAGCCAACGATGTCTATTCAGATCTAGTAAAGGAAAAGAAATATAATGGCACATGCTAAAGAGCATATTACTACAAGTAACACAGACAGGATACGATCATGGCTGACATTTGAATAAACCACCCGCCTTTTGAAAGCACGCAGTGCAGATCTGCAATAGAGGAAAACATATTCTAGTGAGGACATGGTTAGGTGAACTAACTTGTGACAAATGGGGCATGGACTGGCATACATGAAATGACAATCGCCGGTATCTTCCACCATACGCCGAAGCAGGGGTGGTTTTCCCTCTTCTTCATCTTTCAAGAAAAGGTGACGGCCCGTTCTTTTAAATATCCAGTGGATAATGAGACCTGCAACTTTCTCAAAGGAAGAAACACCAAAGAGAAACGGAACCTGGAAGCAAATACCACATTGTTCTAATCCCGTGAGAATAACATCCCCACATAAGTGAAATGGTAATTCAATCGTTCTGTACAAACAGATTTCCATAGTTCAAGAAAGCAATTGTCAGTTATCACACAATTCATGCTTATTATGCTTGTTTTTGGCATTCACCAGAATCATGCAATGCAATGAAATTTTGTAGAAGAAAATTTGTTTCAATCTCAAACAATTTGTAAAGACGATTTAGCAAAACAACTTACTACATTTCATAGTCACAGTTACCTGTCTATTACCCATCGACCCCAAATGTGGTGTAGCAACAGTGATGAAATTCATAGCCTCGAGGCCGCATATTGTGCCTTCGGAAGTCCCTTCACTACTGTCCCCTAACGAGTCTTTCAGGTCTTCCTGATTAGCCGGCTTGTACAGCTTCCCAATTGCATATCTAGCTGCAAGCCCTCCCAAAGAATGTGCAACAAAGGAGATTTTACGGATATTTGGTCTTGTTTGAATAATTTCAAGGACCTGACACATGCAAGAATGTCTTTTTCATCACGCATTTTTTCGTTCAATTGAAATAGGAAGCATGTGGTTCTTATTACCTCAGATGCAAGACGTTCCCCCATTACATCCACACCATCTAGAGTAAGCGCAGACGCATTTTTCTCACTACCTGCTTAAACAGCAAGATCATAAGAATCTTGGGGCTAACACAAGTCTCAAAAGGAGCAAGAAATAGAACACAATTAGTAGCCGAAAGATTAGGCAAAGGGACCACACTAACTATAATATATAAGTTTATTTCTGAAAAAGGAAACCAATCCCTAATTCGCAAATTTTCCAAAATCAGAACCATTTGAGCAAAGCAAGTCTTCTTCTTACAGTGAACAAACACTTTGTCTGGAAGCATTTTGACGAACTGTTCGGCTCCGAATTTCCAATCGTCCGTACTGCAGAAGCAAACATTACATTATTGGGAAAATTCGCGAAATTAACAATAATGGGAATGATAAAAACAATTATCAAAGAGCGGCTAGAGAGATTTTGTTCTGACCTTCCCAAGATCCCATGAACCATAACAACGAGGTGATCGGCGGAAGGAGAATCGGAATTCTTACAACTCCAAACGTCAAGGCTCCCGTCGACAGACTCCGCCGCGCAAACACCGTCCTCGTCCTCCACAGTTTCTTTCTTCTCCATGGGATCAATCCAAACAACAATCGAAATTCGATCCGATCAGATCCAATTACAGCAGCGAAACCACCTCCAATTTCAGATTTGGTTGTAACAGTAGAAAGAAACTGTGAAGTGGAAATGAAGAGAGACTTGCCAGAGAAGGAAAATGTTAACGTGGAAGAAAGGAATCGTGATGAGGTCGGCTTCGTGAGGGAGATGCCGACTTCTTCCGGGAACCAAAAAAAAAATCTCTATAAAGATAACTTTGACTTTTTTTAAAAAATCTCTATAAACCAAAAAACAAATCTTTGACTTTTACCAGTTACTTTCATATATATGCTACTATTGTTTCATACTAGCAGTTACCGATTGGTTATAGGGATGTCAATCGGGCTAACCCGGCCCGAAACCCGTAAAACCCGTATATATTTGAGTCCGGTCCGGTTTGGCCCGAAAAAAAATCGGGCCTAAGTTCCAAAGTCCGGTCCGGCCCGGACAGGGCTCTAGGGCTTTTTGGGCTTTTTCGTTCTTTTATTTACAAATACAAAATTCACAATTCTCAGATGAATAATTAAAACAAAATATTTATAAAAATAAATCTAAATTGAAACGTATTATATCAAATCCAATTAAAATTTAAAAGTAAAAGTTTGACAAAAAAATAAATAAAATTCAAATAAATTGTATTATCAAATAAAACATAAAATCAAAACACTTCAAATCTAGGTAGTAGAGTTTAGATTAGAGTCTCTTTCATTGTCTTCTAAATCCTCATCACCATACAGATAAAAAAAAAAGTAAAATAATATTAAGTTTTGACATGTATAAATTATATAGAAATGTCATTGAAAGTTTATAGATAATGATTTTTAAAATATGAAGTAAATATGGATGAATGATAATAGTACATGGATCACAAAATGTATAGAAAATATGTCAAATTATTATTTTTAGAAAGATAAATGTTTAAATAAAATCTCTAACTAATTAAAATAAAAAGTTTCGGGCTTTTCGGGCTAGCCCGAGCCCGATCGGACTAAGCCCGAAAACACACTAGCCCGAATGGGCTTTAGCCCGAAAAGCCCGATTTTTTTTGGGCTTATATTTCTAGGTCCGAGCCCACTGTTTTTCAGGGTCGGGCCGGGTCGGGCCTCGGGCTTTGGCCCTAATTGACACCCCTAATTGGTTAATCTATTATATAAAGAGTGAGTGAGTCTCACAAGAGGATGACACATCATCACTCCTCTCCATGACACATCAACTTTCAAAATTAATAAAAAAATAAACATTTTAATTTTGACACATTTTCCAAAAAATTAAAAATCAGATTTTTTTTTTGTTAACANACTTCACTCATTCACTCCAAGTTTTGGTGTCCTAAGAATTATCTTTGAAACCATTGAGGTTCCTATTAATCTACTTCTTCCCTCATTGTTCACAGATGAAATGGACTAAAGATCATGAAGAATGATCGCTATTCTAACTTCAAAAAATTGGTAAAACTCAAAGATTTTGTGAAATTTTGATTGATTTTTACCTCATTACCCAGAACAAATGATGTGTTTCTTTTGAAAGAATGTTCGTTGATCGCATCAGCTCCATCTGCAATCACAACGCCACATATATCGCAATCTTTCCCCTCCTATAAATCCAAAACAACACGCAAGATTTCAATTTTTGAACACCCGAATCTGGTAATGATAAGATACATAAAATTTCGAATTCTGAAATCAGACCTTGAGATAGGTGCGAGCATCGATGAAAGAGTGAAAATGGCGGAAACATATGTGAGAAGCGGAACCATGGCTACCGAAGGCGTTGAAAGTCACGGCGGTCATCGAGGATCAGCTATGTGAGTGGGATTTGTTGGATTTTTAGAACCGAGAGAGGATATGTTCTTCGGAGATGGGAAACAAGGAAAAAATCACAGATATTTCGTCAGCGGTCTTTCACGAAGAAAGCAATACTTGGGCCAAAATATATATTAGCATAAATGCCAAAACATTAGAAAAAAAATCTCTATTAGAGGGCGTAATTAAAAACAACTTAAAACTATACATACATAAAAAGATAATTTTAAACTCTCAAATATGTACTACAATCATTTATAATCAAATGTAAGTGGTTTGTTTAGTTAATGTGTACATGGGCTGATGAGGTTATAATTGGCCTCAATATAAACTATAGATTCTGGAACATAAATGTAATATTATACGTTCAACTAAATATGTAACTTATGAGAGATTTGAAATGGTGTTAAGAAAATATATATAAAATTATAATTAGAATCACACAGTAGTCAAATACTACATATAAACACATGAAAAAAAGAATAATATTTCAACATAAGTAAACAATATAATTAAAAGAAAAAACTGTTGTTATATACAAACACTAATAAGGAGAAATAACAAAATACACGCATATACACACAATGCAACTATAAACATAAACCGACTATTAAACTAAAATTTGAAAGAAAAAAAAATTGTTTCCTAAAAAATAGCATATAAAAAAAACTTCCAAAAATACCAATTTGACATACAACTTTTGAAAGGCGATATCTTTCACCCCCCAAAACCCTAGCCGCCGCCTTCTTGCTGAGCCGAGCTCGGCCTCTCCGGTGGCCTGCGCTTCTCATTGTCACCGGGAGAGGCCCCTTCTCTTCTTCTTTACTTGCTTTATAGCCCTCGCCGTGGATGGGAAGTCCTCTCCGGTGAGATTTTGTGGCGTTTTTCCTTGGCTCTTCGGCGGTGAAGCATGGTGGCTGAGAGGTGGCGTTGCTGTGAGGCTCTTGTTCGGATCTGCGAAGACGAGTTCTGGTGGGAGTTCTCTTCATGCGACGGTTTTTCTCTCGGTGACTCTTTGCTTGTGGATGTTACAGTGACAATCTCCGGCGAGTATGTGTGGGTTTAGCTGAAGTCGAGAGAGTGGCTTGGTGGTGAGTGGGTTTCGGCTGGGGATCCTTATCTCCCTCGTCCGTCAGGTTTGGTCTCTTGGAGTAAGTAAAGCCCGTGTTCTTCTGCTGGTTTTTGGAGTTGTTTTTGGCCTATCTCCGCCGGCCTGGGTTAGTGGAAGCGGCAGAGGTTTTCTGTTCTGTCGTGGCGGAGGTCCTGTTCCGCGCCGTCTCTGGATGTGGGAAAGATCGTGGCGGAGATTTTCTTCTCCGGTTCGGTCGTCAACGATTCGTGAGCAGTGGAGTCCTTCCTCAGCTCTTTCGGTTTCGCGGTCCCGGTTTAGTGCGGTTTTCTCGCCGCTTTATTTCGCACGGTTTCGGGTCTCGTACCAGGCACGGTGTGTGGTGGATTTTCGGCGGTCCGCGGTGGTGATTTTCCCTGGCTGCGGTTGTAGAAGTGTGGAACGTCGGAACTAATCGTCTGTTGTAAAGGTGAAGCCAGAGGACAACGGATCTATGAAACGGAGATTTTTCCTCGGTATCCCTTTTTCTACTACGGCCTAGCCTCACTCTCCGTTGTGGGACATTGTAGCGGGACGGAATTTCCGGTCCCGACGGAGTTAACTGTTCCCGGGTTTTTCTCTTTTATTTTTCGGCGGTCCGCGGTGGTGGTTTTCGTGAGGTGGTAGATATGAAGATCGTCAGATCGAACCATCTGTTGTAAAGGTGAAGTCAGAAGACGGCGTATTTATGAAACGGAGGTTTCTTCTAGCGGCTTTCCTTCTTATTCAACGGCCTCTCCTCACTATCCGTTGTGGGACTTTGTAGCGGGACAGAATCTCCGGCTCCGGCGGAGTTAACCGGTCCGACGGAGCTCTTTCCTACACGTCCGATTAGATGTTTTCTGTTTATTTTCAGGTTTTTAAGACGGCTCGGGACGGCGCCATTGCCTCGGGGTCCTCGTAACAGCGGAAACATTTCGGGAAGGAGTATGGTGACCATCCGTCCTTTGCTGCTATCCCATCAGAGTGGAGATTCGAATCCACCCTCCCTCGTGTTGGGCTTTTCCCTTCGCGATGGGCCCCTCAAGACGGTATCTCACCTCGGTAAGGTATTTTTTTTATGTAAGGGATTGGCTACTGGGTCGGTCTTTGTGGCCCAGTTACCATATAAGTCAGACCCGATCGGTGATGTATTTATACCTCATCGGCTCTACTTGATTTAATGAAATGGAAAGTTGAAAAAAAAAATAGCATATAAACAAATTTATAAAACATTAATGTAAAATAAGCCCGCGCGAAGCGCGGAGGTCAATCCCTAGTATTGAATAATAAGAGGGGTGTATTGCACTAAACATTTTAAGTAATTTGGTGGATATTAGATTTGGAAAGATTTTATTGGTATTTGGTGAGATTTTAAAGCTATCCATATGATTTACAAAATATTCTTTAATTAATATATAAAAATAATAATGGTATTTGGTGAGATTTTTTTTTAATCATCTATCTTTATTTATATAAAAATCTAAAATTACATAGAAAATACAAACATAACAACATTTTTAAAAACAATAGAATAAAAAGGAAAAAAAAATGATGTTTTTCGAAGAAAAATCTTACTCATTTTCATATTCGCATTCAATCTGATACGATCTACATCTTTGGTTATCAATGTAACCAATTTAAACAATCTTTTTCTGTTGTATTACATTGGCCAAATCCCAATTAAGATCTAGAGATGTTATTCGGTTAAGAATATAATGTATTGATTATTCCGAAATAAATAAATTTTAGGACTGCCAATTTTCAACGATTGTACGAATATCGCCATATAACAAACATGATACATCTTCGACGCCGAACCATCGTTCCGTCCATAGTGATTTCCATTTTCCGGTATCCCATATTCGCCGACCACTACACCAACATGTTATTTGCTGAGAAAACATAAATTGGTTTTCATCCTGCAAACGGAGAAGAAGACTTGCAACCATCGACTTATCATGATTCCAAAGAATAAATTGATTGCATAAATTACAAACCCTTGGTAGAGGGTAATGGAGAAGCCGTTCATCGTCGTGGATCTCAAGATGCACGGCGGAGATAACCGCTAGGTAGAAGACAAATCGCTCCACTCCGGCATCAATGGTGATAACCGTCCTTAAACAAAGGAGGAGATGATACACACAGTTTATTAACCGCTTCAGAAACCACAAGGACGCTGGTCCGCGTAATCGCCGGCGGGAGGCAACGCATCTCATATCCGATCGGGGAAAGTGAACCAGTATCAAAGTGAATAGCGAATATAAACATACAATAATCACTAAATCCAACACTCATGGAAGCATTATCGAGAATCCAATTTCTTGCGAGACTACCCTCTGACGGTTATAGGTGGTCACATGATTTGAATTCACAGAAGATAAGGCTTGAAGTTAACATGTCATAAGCGTTCGTGCCATATATTAAAAACTCGTCAAAATAAGCAACTTGTTTCTTATTATTATTTTTCTTCGAGATGGAAGCCTCGGTTACATCATTGTTACGAATAAAAGCTTCGACATACATTTTAAATAACCCATCACAAATAAACCTCTTACCCAAACACTTCCCATGTTTGGATAGCACCAACTTATCCGCATCTAACTTAACAGTGAACCCATGCTTGCTTAGGAGAGATCCGAGATCAGATTCTTGCGCATGACCGGTAAGTGGACAACGTGCGTCAGGATGAGCTCACATCCAGAGGTAAGCTTCAGAACAATATTTCCAAAACCTTTGATTTGAGGTGGCGAAATTCCCCATGAAGAGTTTTTCGTCACTCTTGTTCTTCGTGTAGGCAAAGAACATCGACCTATCCAGGCAAATGTGCATGGTTGCACCAGTATCGAACCACCAAGTCTTCGGATGACTTTCTGTCACGTTGGCCTCAGTTATAACCGCGCACATGTCTGGTTCTGCGAGATTCACTTCGTTCATGCCTTCATTTCTCCTTGGAGCCTTTTTGTTGTGGCACTCAAAGGATTTGTGGCCCGTCTTGCCACAGTTGTGACAGGTTCATGTGAACCTTTGCGAGCTCTCACCACCAAATTTCTTCTTTTTGAACTTATTCGAGTTTTGTGGTGGCATTTTTCCTTTCCATTTGTCTTGGTGTCCCTTGTTTTGCCATTTTCCTTGCTTATTATTTTGGTGTTCCGCCATATTCGCATTGGATTCGCGAATTCGTACACCCACTCCAATTTGAATTATGTTCGTTGACTCTATACGGAGCTGCACGATCAAGTCTTTGAGGCTCATCCACTTCCTCTTCAGCTTGAGGTAATTTTTGAAGTCCGTCCAGCTAGGCAGAAGCTTCTCAATGACACATGCGACCTGATAGGTCTCGCACAACCTCATTCCCTCAGCATGTATCTCATGAAGGATGTTTTGGAGCTCTTCGACTTGCTCCATTAATGGTCGCGAGTCCACCATTTTGTAATCTTAAAATTTCGCCACGCCGCATTTATGAGATTCAACATCTTCGGTGTGATACTTTTTCTCTAGAGAATCCCACAATTCTTTAGATATCTCGACATTGTTGTGCACGTTGAACAGCGCGTCTGAAAGTCTGAGATCGAACCAGATGTGATATCGAACCAGAAGTTGCAGGTTTCGCAAAACCAGAAATCCAAACCAATTCTAGTTTTGAATCAATTTTTTAGAATCGATCACTTTTTCCTATTTGCGGTGGAATAGAAAAATTGCAGTAAATTTGCAGGTCTCGTCTCAGACTTCTAAATTACAATTTTCAGGTCTGAGATCGAACCACTAAGCACTATTCACTCTAATGAGAGTTCGATTGAATCAATCACTACACAATTCCGAGACTCGCAAGTCGTAATGTGTTTGAAGTTAAACCAATCGCAACTGGGAAACTAAATATGAGACTTGTAATCACTCACAAGCTCTCGTCACACGTTTGCGAAAACTCAGTTTCAATATGTTAGATGTTTATATAACAACAACGGATTCAAAGAGTTAAGAATGTAGGAGCACAAAATAGCAACACTACAGAAATGCAATTGAAACATTGAACATAAACGTTTTTAAGGAAAGAGTATAACGAGTGGAGGCGAGTTTATAGAACTATTTCTTTAACTCTTTGAATCACCTGCAGTGCGACAGGTATCTGAGATCCGAGAGTCCCAAGATACAACCACTCAAAACCGATTTCACTATCACTCGAACCCACGACTCTAAACGAACTTAATCACTATGATACTCTCAAAATACTTACTTTAAAAATAGACAGAGATTGCTGGAGTTTTGAGTTATTAAAGTCTGTTATCAACTGAGTGAAGAAAGACGACCAAACTCGTGTGTTTATATAGAGGGTTTTTGGATAGCGTTGATTTTGAAATCGTTCAACTAAGTCAGATGCAAATCCTGGAAGGTGGGCAACGTGATGAGGCAACAATCTCTCCATGAAACCGATTCTCAAGGAATCGTAAAACGAATGAGACCGAGTCTCAAGGAAGCACAAAACAGAGCTTGATTTCTAATCCGACCAGACAACCACCGGAGCTCCGACTTGAGCTCAACCAATCCATTATGGCCCATTTCTCATTCACACAATTTGATTTTAGTATGCCTAATTAGTTTAAGTAAAAAAGTTCATGTTGTTACAAGTTTCAACAATTTTTGAATTGAATATGATTTGCAAGGCTTAAATCTAACGGAGGACCTTGCTGAGACTCAAAACTTCACCGATGCGATGGGGTTTGTTTTCTTTTTCTTTCTTGGGAAAACGACGTATTTCCCCCTCAGAAGTATGATATAGGTGTAGATTCACCCGAAGTTTGGACCTCGACACAGATCCCTCCAATTCGAAAGTTTAAGCCGTATTTCCCCCCTATTTGAAACATCGAAACCTATTTACACACATGATAGAAGTTCGAAGCGTAAAACCACTCAAACCGTGATTTAGGTCGGTTAACTGTTAATCGAATGATACTTAACCACTTAAAATCGGAACTAAACCGATTTATTAACCCAATTAAAAAAATAAACCATTTTTTTTAATCCTTTGATTAACCGGATGTTCCTGGTTGACGCCATGGTCGAAAACTTAGAAGAAAGAAACATTTCTTGTGGATTCAAGCCTTTGAGTGCTATAGCTGATGGAATGATTCGAGGTGTTCTTGAGGAAGTTCCAAAGTGGGCGAGATTTGCTCAAATTGGTATGGATGAGGTTATCGGTATTGAGATGGAGAAATGGATGGATCTTGAAACTCATTTGATTGGAGTTGGATCAAAGATTGCATATGAGATCTTCTCGTGTTTGGTCGGAGAGTTAGCAATGGATCTCTTTTAGAACCAACCCAGATAATGTTTTGTCAAAAAGCATTTGTGTAATTCACCGTTGAAAAAACCAAAATCAGAAAAAGGACCAATCTTTATCAATCAAAACCAAAAAAAATAATCAAATCGTAGAAACAATATCAAATTGTGAGATTAGACACACTTAATTCAAAGAAATCAGTAAATTTGTCGGTAGGCCAGGATAGTCCGACCACCGCCGATTGATTTCTATCCTTCTCTGGCGCCGCCGATTGATTTCATTCCTCCTCCGCCGCCATTAATGGCGTAAGCTGCAGCCATGAAGATTTTTTTGAGGTCTTCGACGGTGGCGTAGCTCTTTCGCGCCATCCCATCATCGATTTGCTCTTCTTCTCCCATGCACTCATGCTTCCTCTCGTGGAGGACGTCGATCCTGCAAAAACGGCGGTGTTTTTGCTCTTCGTCGGTTTGCTCTTCGTCGGTGGTGGAGTGAGCTCTGTTCTCCAGGGAAGCAAATTCGAATTAACCGGTCGGCGATTTTCCTTGCGAATCATGACAGAGAAATCAGGCACAGATTGAGCCAACGAAGACGAAGATGATCTCGGTGAAGCAATGAGAGGTCAAGAGTCCGTTGATTGGCGACGACTCCATGATTGTCTCCTCCGTTAGTTTTGCGGCGACGGACGGAATCATGGCTTAGAGAAGGGAAGCTGTTGGTGGTGGAGAAGTTGCAGGAGACATAGACGGGGACGAAGAAGATGAAAGCGTGAGATGAGAGAGACAAGGAACGGGTTGTGGTGGTTTACTGTTAATCAGGTCAGTAAACCGGTTTAGTTTCGATTTTAAGTGGTTAAATATCATTCGGTTTAATTGGGGGAATATGTGTCGAGGTCCAAACTTCAGATGGATCTACACCTATATGATACTTCTGAGGAGAAAATACATATGGATGTCAATCGGACTGGCCCGACCCAACCCGGTCTGAAACCCGTAAAGCACGCATATATTTGAGCCCGGCCCGGCCCAAAAACCAAAGCTGTCAAATGAATGATTTTATGATTCTGTTCAGACTAAGCCAACGCTTTACTATATTACTGGTGTTGGCAGATCGTTGATAATTACTGCTGTTCATCATATTCGAAACGACTGAAGAAACAAAACATTCAAAAATTGGCTCTTTCAATTGACAGCTTTGGTTTTAAATAATCCAGGATCAAGTGGCCAATCATGCTCCATAGTTAAGCAACATTGGACCAATATGGATAAGGGCTTTAATAAAGAAAGACAATCTCAACAACGATATTGCTTATGTTACAAAATATTTGCCAATATCTAAAAAAGTTGAAATCAAATTACAGAATTGTGACACTTTCTTGATCAAACCATCACTGATTTTTTCCCAATTTAAATTTTTGTGGCGGTATTTAACTAATACATGAATACTAGTTTTACATTCATTAATATCAATCATTACGTAGTTTACAATGAAATTAAAAAGGTTTTATCGTTCAACAGAGTTTGTCATGGGGGCAGATTCAGAAGCTAAACAGTTGTAACATCGCTTGTGATGCACATAGCATCCTCAGATCAAGTGTTGGATTAGATTAATTGCTTCATCATTATCACCAATTCATTGCATCTCCCCGATTGAATCTGAATTTATAAAACAAAAAACATAAAAATAATCTTTTTAAAAAATTGAGATCACTCAGTGGTGGCTAGATTTTTAGGTTCGATTCTGCCAGCAGATCTCTTCAGCTAAAATCAGAAGAGGGAGCTGTGTATCCTCATCGTGATCTCCAAAAACCATCTTTTAAAATCAACGCAATTTTTCTCGAGAAAATCAAACCAAAACACATCGAAAAAGTTTCCAGATTCAAAAAACGGATATCAAAAACCGAAAGAACAAAGAATTGATGGGGAAAAAGAGAGAGAAGGCTCAGTTCAGCGGGATTATCGACACAGAAACGAATCTCCAATAATGGAAGAAACGCCTAATTCCGGTCTGTTGAGCTTGAAATTTCCGAGTCATCACTGCCTTTTCTCTCTTTCCCCCATTAAAAACAGATTATCGAAAACCTAAAAAACTTAGAGACGATTCAACCCAGAAGAAGAAGATAAGAACCTAGTAGATTCAATTGATTTGGGTTAATGGCGATTGTTGTGTATTTATAAGAAACGTAGCTAGGGTTTTGCTAGGTCTTCGATGGAGTTTTATGGAGGCCCATTTTCGGCCCGTTAGATCGTAGAGGATGTTACGGCTTAAAATTTCGGTTCGATTTAATTTGGTTCTTTTCGAATGGTTTTGGTTTAATTTCGTTTCGGTTTGGCTTCGAATTAAAAAAATTACATTCGACATCTCAGTAGCCCTCGGCATTCGGGATCCACGGATCAGGTTCGAATCGGATCTGCAGTTTTCGGGCATCCAAAGTTGGAGAGGTCGGGACCTGAATTTGGGTCTTGAGAAAATTACGGTTCGGTTTTAGACTTTTTGGATTCGGATCGTTTTTATGTTTTTGAGTGAAATCCGATATAGAATTGAAAATAAATTCAGGTCGGATAGGATCGGTTTTGAACTCGAATTACCCGAGAAAACAAGATTTTTGATTCGGTTAATATATAAAATGTATCCAAATAACCGGAAATAACATGAATAACTTAAAATAATCTGAATAACCAGAATATTTATATATAATATGATATATGTATATGAATATATATATATAATATGATATATTTGTAATTTTTTGGATACCCGATCGTGTTTCGGGTTATACACGAACCGATCCGAAAACCGAATTAGATTTAGACAAGAACCGTTCGAGTTTTACATACAAACCAAAACTGAACCGAACCCAATATTTTAGGTCGGGTCGGGTCCGGCAGGTCCGGTTTTTATGCCCAGCTCTATAGACTCAGTCTTTGTATTTGCTCGTCTTTTTCTTTAATTTACGGGGAGATGGAAGCATTGAGAGCTACCTACGGTGACTTTTCATCGGACTCCGATACCGACGATCTTTTTTCGGCGAGTCCCGTTGCTGAAAATTCCGGCGAGAAATCAACCTCTGAGAAACACGAGAGCGAGCCGATTTCCTTGCCTCCTCCGCCGCTTTCGCTTCTAGATTCCATTGGATCCACAGGTGATCACGGATTGTTTACTCTGATTGTCTTCTTCAAATCTGATTCATACAACGTTTTAAAAAATTTCTCTGAACTTTGAAGGTTCGGTAGATTTCTTCTCAACAGAGCATGGGGTTCGATTAAGGAACTTCCCTCATGTCGATGGCAATTACGCCTTGCACGTTTACATCCCTGGTAATCGCTTTTCAGGAATCTAAGCTTCATCATCCTTCGTGATGAATTGTATGTATCACTTGTCTTTCTCCTTCACTCAGTGTGTATTTTTGGGGTTTTAGTTTCTATACCTATACTGCCCAAGAAGGAGATTGTCTGTTTTCTAAAGAGGGTTGCATCAGTTGTTCCTCATCTTCATTTGGTGGAGGCTGATGTTCCACTGAGCATCCTGTGCAAAGATGACCAGAAGCTTGAACGTGCCTTGGGGAGAGAGTTTCACATAAGCTTAGGAAGAAGCGTTCCTCTACGTGTTCATCAGATTAACTCAGTTGTTTCTTTGCTTAGGCAAAAGCTTCAGTTACACAAGAGGTAAAGATCGTTTTTTTTTGTTGTGTCTACCATATGAACCAATCCATTGTTTGTGAATTCGTTCTCTGTTCCGACAGATACTGGATCGATTTCAATAAGTGGGAAGTCTTTGTGAATGACGACTGTACTCGCTCTTTCCTATCTTTGGAAATCACCACTTCTGGACTATCTGAGGTATGCGATTTTCCTTGAGTGTTAGCTTTTTGCATACTCATTTACCGGTATTTGCACTGATTCTCTCATATGTTTAATTCAGATATGTAAGCGAATTGATGCTGTTAATGAAGTTTACAAGCTTCACAATCTCCCAGAGTTCTACAAGGTCCATTTGCTTTTCTATATAGTTCTTTACAGCTAGTAAGCTTGATAGTGTTTACTATTTAGCGAATGAAATCACCGTCACCAACACTTAACACATCGTGTTTGCTTCAATTTTTTACTGTAGGATCCGCGGCCGCATATATCCTTGGTCTGGGCGTTGGGTGATATTAGATCTTCACTAAAGGGAGCTGTTGACGGGGAGCTGAGGAAGCTTAGAGCTGGTGGTTGCGTGCAGAATCGTATCTTCACCTCTAAGTTTTGTGGGATCGAATGTAAGATAGGAAACAAAACACACAAAATATGTAAACTTCCAGATGAATAATAAAATCTCGATTTCTCCGCGTTCGAAAACCTATCAGGTATGCACTTGTAACGACATAGAAGCATGAGTTTATCTGTTTTCTTGGGTATTCCACAGCATATGTTCTCCTAAATCCATCATAATATCATTCATAATGACAATGGTGGTTTCTGGAAAACGCAACAACCGGTCCTTGTTATTGGGAAAATATAGATACTGATCTTGCTTTTATATTACAAAACCTCTCCATGACATATTCTGTACTGAAATAAATCGACAGATTTTCTGTAACATGGAGTGCAAAAATTGACCGAGCATGCCTATAGGCTTCTCGAGCAACCTCATCAAACCTGGGGTGGTAGCAGCGAGGATGGACGTGATGAGAATGCAGTAAAGCTTGACATTATCAGGCGCAACGCTGGCCATGGCCGTGTTGTGCGAGAAGTACATAGCTATCATACAGACCTGAAGCTGGAACCGCAATGGGAACCCGAGGGTGAGAATGTTGAGCATAGAAAGTGAAACCGAAAACCCAATTGTGTTAAAGAACACAAACAAAGTGAAAGCAACTCCATTAAAGGTCCCCATGATAGATTGCCCTGCTATATGAGCTTGTTGATTTGCTGTATTCACGCTCGTTCTGTTCTGGGAAACAGCAGGTATGTTGCTATCTTGCCAGGTTCCACCTGGTGGAGTCAGGCTGGCTTGAAACGTGGCTGTGGCGACTAGTGAAGCCACCACCAGTAATGCGCTACGTGCTTCTGATGGTGAGTCTCTGTACTTTTTGAAAGTGAAGTACTTTACAAGATCTTTGTGGCTTTGTGACTCCATTGCTCCCACTTGGCATGTGGAAGTAGAAGTGGTTCTCTCTACATTGGTTGTACCGACGTCTCTCCCTCTTTGAGCCCCGGATTCGATGAGTTTCTCATAGATTTCTCTATCGCCAGCTTCGCTCGGAAACATAACCAGCAAATCGAGCGCAGAGAGACCCATCTTGTTCATAGCATTCACCTCAAATGTCCTTGACTCTTCTGGTATCGCCTGAACCAACACTTCAATCACCTGTAAGGTAAAGAAAAAAACAGATTTTGATTCTACTCTCAAGACAAGTATTTCACCGCAACATAATTCTTCTTACCTGGCGATTTTTTCTCCAGGTCGCAAGATGAAGAGCTGTGTTACCTTGTTCATCTTTCTTGTACAACATATCAATTCGATTTGTCTCCGTGATCAACTCAACAATGGCTATGACTGCACCGATCTCTTGGTGCAGAACAGCAAGATGCAAAGCAGTTTGACCTTGAACCGTCTCATCTTCTACGCAATCAACACAGCTCGATACAATCTCTCTGATCACATCGATTTTGCCTCTCATCGTTGCTACATGAAGTGGAGTCTTTCCATCTCTTTCTTTTAGCCGGCAAAGCTTCTTATCAAGTCCCAAAATTGTCCTCACAGCCTCTACTTGACCAGCTGCTGCAGCCGCATGAAGAGGGCTAAAACCATATTTTTCCAAGTCAAATACAAAGCCTGACCGCTGCCGGAGAATCTCTCTGGCGACGGCATACTCTTCACGCCTGGGATTAAAGGAATCATGGAGAGGATCAGGCACGATCTCCTTCGGTAAATGAGTTTCAAAAGCATCCATTTTGGTGATGATGCAGAAGAGAGAGAGAGAGAGGATATTGATTTGAATATACAATGAATGTGTGTGTGTAACATTACGACAATCGCTTGAGATTATTCTATTACAAAACTCCCTTTGACATTTGACTTTGTAGCATATGAAGAATTCCTTAAATGGAACAAATGGTTACAAGTGTCAGTGGTTTGCATTTTATACCATTTGAATTGTATTAATATGACCCATATCAGCTTTCGACCAGTAGAAACGAAATCACAACAATTTGAGTTATATAATGGGTATGAGAATCAAAAGACCAAGTTAGATCTTAGCTTATCATATCTGTTGTATCAACACTGAGAGTTGGTGTGAATAAATTCAAGACAAAAAGGGTTTAGTGATTGTGTTTTGCCTGAAGGCTCTCCATAAATCTTCTCCATTCTGCAACTTCTCATTGAAATTAAGAAGAGACAGTTTTTGTTATTATGGGAAGAGAGAGTTAAAAGAAGAAAACAAAGACAATTAAAGACCTAAACCCTATAAAAATCACTTCAAGTTTTTCTCTGTGGATGAACCCTTTTCTTCTAGGGTAAATTTCACTTTAACCTCAAATCAAAAATCATTACCCATCATGCTAATACAACTCTTGAAAGTATCCGAGACATTTGCTTCTAAAGACCAGGAATTGCCTCCAGGTTATACTTTTCTTCAGCTTTTTGAGTTTCGCCTTCTCGGCTCTCCTGCGGTTTCGGCTTCTCCAACGCATCTAGCTTCTGGAGATACATATATGATGAACTTTGACGGATTTTGCTGCTGGGATTGCTTATTTGACTAGCAAGAAACCGACGGATGAGTCCCCTCAGAAACGGAGCCATTGTATCGGGTTCATATTCTAGGTAGTACATAATTCCTCCCATACATCCACAGAATAAAGCCACCTGTTTTCATTTTGATTGGAAATTTTTGAGTAATTAATCAGCTCTCTTGTTAAAGGGGGAAAAAGTTGGAAACAACAATTGTGGTTGAACCGTACCTCGGCATTTTTAATATCGGGAAGAAGGTGGCGGTTGATAAGTATCTCCCACAGAGAATCTCCTGCTCGCGGAAGAACATATAGAGCAAGCTCCGAGCGTCTCGGTTTTTTCTCCAGCATAACGGAGAGGGCTGCTACACCACCCGCAAACCAATAAACGAGCTTGTGATCCTTGGACGCAATTTTTCTATGCGCACATATGAAAGCCTATTGCAAATGGGATAACATACAATTGGGAATGGATTTAGGAAACTAACAGTGTGAAATGAAAGGAGACGATCATATGTCAAAACCAACTACCTGAAAAATCCCAACAAAAGCAGACAAGAAGGAAGTCGATCGAACTGAATCTCTGATTGCATGCCAGGATGTCTGGTAAGGAGAAGCCATGAACTGAAAGTGTAGAGGATGGCATTAGAAAATACATATTGTGTCTGACTGAAGCATAAACCATAGGATTCTAACAGACTGAAACGGCAGAGTTTTAAGGAAAGCCTTACCTTTTGCAGGTGTAGAACAACATATGGGACAAATGTCAGGGAGAAGTATAATGGAAATGTTTTCTTGAATGTAGCTGACATTGCATTAGCATTTTGGGCCAGACACGAATTAGTGTTTGGATGAATAGCTGAACAAGGGATGATGGAAGCAAACTCTTCCACCTTCACGTCACTGGCTTCGTTTTTACTAGAAATATAGGCCGATAATGAGGCTACATCGATTGGACCACCTCTGCAGCATTCTCTTACAGCCTGGTAGACAGGCCTTGCAACTGGACCAGTCTTCTGAATAAATTCTCTATATGATTTCGGCAAGGTTTCAGGACGCATTATAAAGGCATACATCACCTGCACCGACCTCATCGCAACAGAATTAGCTTGCTAATCATAATCACGACTAAATCAGATTGAAGAGGATAAGTATGATACTTAAAGCTTTTCTTTTTCCACACTACAACAAGTCAACAAATGAACTTACACGAACTTCTCCACTAGATTTCTTCAACTATTCAGACTACTAGTACTAGGAAAAGAAGAAAAGAACGAAGAATCTCAATTACCTGGGAACAAGCAAGAGAAAAAAGTAAAGAATCTCCATGTCTCCAATGGCTTCCCCAAAGATGAAATTTGTTCTTTGACTTCGCGGAATTGTAAGCTGCCTGTTCACAAGAAGAAAGATCAGACTCCCAAAAATACATCTGTGTAGCGATATTACTCGTACGACACACAATTCATGACCATTGGATGTACCTGGCCTAATCTAGCCAAGAGGTAGAGAGCAAGTGTGCGCCGCTGGTTGGAATCATCTAAAGCCAGGACAGACAAACCCGCAATTGAACCTGCCAAGACTCTGCTCCACCCTTAATCAAAGTCATAATAAGGAATATACTTTTCAAGCACTATGCACAAGCAAACAGCGGAAGCATATAAGATAGGAGATACAACAAATAACAATGCATACATGAAATGAATAGCCAACATAAAACAACTCATAAACTTACGAATTCAATGGTGTCTCCTTCTTCCTCCACTTCCTCAAACAGCATCTAAGGGCGTGATAGGAGCCAGTAAAGCCACCAAAAAGTAGACCAATACGACATGCTTCTTCCCTAACAATCAAATCTTTCTCCGAGACAAGTTGCTGCAACCAACCATTGTTCATGTGTTTGTCAATCACATATACACAAGACTCAGAGTGTTCTTAGTAAACGGTGAGCTAATGGAAACAAATTCTTTCAACACATTTTAGACGAAAAGCAAGATAGCCTGGAAATCAAAAACCTCAGGTGTACCCAACAAAACGAAAAAAAAAACATGTGTGGCCTAATTCGAAAAGTCAACCGTGTAATGGCAATGCTTGATCTACAAGAAGAGATAGTAGAGCTTGTGTCAATATTTGAACACCTTAGCCACTTCATAGCAACATTTGAACCATTTTGGAACTGCCTAAATGACCCCATTCGCTCTAATTTCAAAAGAATTCGATCAAATGTAACGCTGAAGCAGACTCGTAAGACTCTAATTCTCCATCAAAAACAAAACTATCAATCCATTTCCTCGTTTTCGCTCACCTTCAGATCGAGAAGCGAGGAATAAGACTGACCCCTGGCGAGCTTGAAAGCGCGAAGAAGGATTCCGATCCCAACTCTAACGCCATAGGAGAGGAGGAAGCTCTGGCAGAGATTTCCGATGGCATTGGCGACGCAGGAGACGTCAGCGTGATCACAGAGCTCCGCGTGAGATCCACGCGCCGCCGAGCGCTGTCTCCGCTGAAGCTCCGCCATGGCGTCGCGTAGCCTCTCCTCCGCCTCACGAAGCCGGCGCTCAGCCTCCGAGCTGTCTTGTGCCAGAGGAGAGTTCTGCGGAGGCGAAGAAGAGGGATCCAAAGCCGGCTTGGAGAACGACGAAGGCATCTTTTGAAATCAAGGAATTGAATCGGAAGCTTTCAAGCTCGCAGCTACAATTTCAGAGGGAATGGGAAAAAAAAATATATGTTGGGAGTAGTGCGAGGAAGAAGAAGCGATGGGGATAGGCCATGACACGTCATCATTTATTTATTTTTTGGTCCCCTCTTTATATCAGAAAAAATCCAAAAAAAGATGCAACTGGTTTCGTCCAACCCAATTGTATTCACGGACGCACATTTGTGATAGGTTTAGTGTTGGACTCAAAACATGAATAAACATTTGGGTTGGAGACATTGTTGGTGTTGGATTTAACCCTAAATCCGGTTTACAAAAAATCTATTTTTTGCATGAATCTAAGTCAGAAATATAAGGGCCTCATAGCCTAAAAGGAGCATGCAGAATTTGCTAATCGTCAGTCAAACCACGTTTTCAAACTCATATTGGATCGCAAGTAACTTGTTGACTAGATCCCAAACTATACCACTGTTGAATATAAATGTAAAATATACAAAATGTTATAATTATATCGTATATTTTTATTATATATAAATATGAATAGCAATATCAAGATGTTAATTTGAAAATGAATGTAAGAAGTAATGAAAATAAATGTGTATACCAATTGAATGAGAGAAAGAGAGTTTTTATTATTTAGTGTGTATTTACAATGAATCGAATATGTTTCTTATATAGAGTAAAAATCGATACATATTACTGTAAGATATGATGGCATGAGCTCCATCACTATGCATAGACGTAAAGTTTGTTGATTTTGTAACACAAAACTATAGGGAAAATCACATAAAAAACCTTCAAAGTGGCAGCTACTAACACTTTAAACCTTCAGAGTTTTATACTAACACTATAAACCTTCAATCCATATCTTTTAACATAAAAAATCCTCAACGTGGCAACTTTGTTCGCGCCGCCAAAAATGTGACTGGAACTGTTCAGTTTCTGGTTAAAATGGTGACGTGTCATTTTTATTTATTTATTATTTTTTTTATCAACAGCTTAAATACCTATAATGGTTCAGAAATTCAAACCGGAGATACGGAGTATACAAAAATAATATCCACTGGGTAGACCGAATCGAGAACCGAATGGGTACCGGAATTACTATTCATCCCGAGACTACTATTCACTCTGAGTCTTCTCCTTTCTTTGAAAATTCGAAAGGATTCGAAAATTCGAAATGATTTTCTTTGATCACGTTCTTTCTTTCGAATTTCCGAATCTTTTTTTTTAAATCTTTTTTTTGTTTTTTAATTAAAATAAATAAATAATTAAAATTATTCGCCTAAATAGTAATCTCGGGTTTACGGAGTCTCGGGATGAATAGAACATAGTAATACTATTCATCATGGGATACTATTCATCCCGAGACTACTATTCACTCAGAATTTGCTCCTTTAGCTTAGACAATGTTGGTTCTTCTCTGTGGTTACTATTCATCTCGGGATTACTATTCATCCAGAGACTCCGTAATCCTGGGATTACTATGTGCTATCAAATATTCATCCCGAGATTACTATTCATCCTGGTATTACTATGTACTATTCATCCCGAGGCTCCGTAACCCCGGGATTACTATTTAGGCGAATAATTTTAATTAAAAAAACAAAAAAAAGATTTAAAAAAAAAGATTCGAAAATTCGAAAGAAAAAAGGTGATCAAAGAAAATCCTTTCGAATTTTCGAATCCTTTCGATTTTCAAAGAAAAGAGAAGACTCGGAGTGAATAGTAGTCTCGGGATGAATAGTTATTTGGGTACCCATTCGGTTCTCGATTCGGTCTACCCCGTAGATATTACTTTTGTAAACTCGATATCTCCGGTTTGGATTTCTGAATCGTTCTAGGTATTTAAGCTGTTGAAAGAAAAAAAAAATTGACACGTCACCATTTTAACCGGAAACTGAACAGTTCCAATCACATTTTTGGCGGCGCGAACAAAGTTGCCACGTTGAGGGTTTTTTATGTTAAAAGATATAGATTGAGAGTTTATAGTGTTAGTATAAAATTCTGAAGGTTTAAAGTGTTATTAGCTGCCACTTTGAAGGTTTTTTATGCGATTTTCCCCAAAACTATATATACAAAAGATTGTGTTTGGATAGTTATCTATCTACTTGAATAGTTATATATCTATTTGGATAGGTGTCTCTATCTACTTGGATAGTTGTCTATTTAAGTTGAATACTATATGGTTGTCTGTATATCCTTTGAAGTGAAATTCAGAAGGAAGAATCATGCTCATTCTTCTCTTCTTCTATTCTTCGTCTCTCTAAACAGTTTATGAGAAACACAAAATAAAGTTTGCTAGAAATTCCTTAAAGTGTACTAAACAGATCAGTTCGATAGTTTTACCTTGCAAGATAGACCTTGCAAGAAATTACGTACACCACACTAGGATGAATTTGTCTATCATCATACTAGTTGTTACTACTTGTTTGAAAGAGAAACCGTCAAGTTTTTTTTTTTGGTTAAATGTTAAAATTTATTACCAGTTTTTGAAATTTTTGACAGAAGTTACAGGGAAACTAAAAAAGCAGATTAACCGAAAAACTACAGACAACGACAAAAAAGTAACAACAACACAGAAAAGCTAAAAAAAAGGGCTAGCGAGATAAGAGCAAACGAAAACCGAAACAAACCCAGACGTGAAAGCAGCAGTCACACGCCAAAACGCGGACCATCCCATTCTTGCCACAGCTCTGAAGAACTAGAGTTCTCATCCTTGTTACCACGAGCATCATCCTGGGGCACGTCCTCAAACCTCAAGAGTGAGATGCCTACAGTTTCTCCAAGAACTAACGGGATCTCCGGCTTCCGTAACGGACTAGCTTGCAACCGTCGACAAGGGAGTCCGAGCGGACAATCGAAGAGTCACCTCCGAACGCCATTCCCGAGAAAGAGAAACTCCTCAGGAACCAGCTCCCACATCTAAAAGCTAGCCGCAACAACAAACCGTTGCCTCGACATCTCACGTCCGGATCCGGTCCACCGTCAAGTTAGTTTTGTGTATTACACATAATTGCATTTGTATTTATTACTTAATTAATAAAAACAATCTCTTTCTATTATGTGTGATTGATTTCCTATTATAGTTTCATAACAATCTAAGACATAATTTTGTTGTTATGAAAATTGATAAATGGATCAATCTGCTGAGATTGTGAATGTGAAAAGTCACATGGAAAGTCTTTTTGTATTTCGAGGAGTGGATTTCAAAACGAGATTTTTTTTTTTTTGCTAAAAATCAAAACGAGTTTTTTATGCAAGAATTATATTTTCAGTGCCTTGGATTATTATGTTTATGAGTATTTGCATCCATCATCATTTAATCAAATATAATTTGTGTTATAACACTTTTCAAATTCTAAAAAAATAAGTAATATTTTATGTGTTGAAAAGATAATTTTGTTCATACTTGTTATTGATCCGTATAGTGTATATAGTTGATTCGTGCAGTACTGTACAAATGTACGATTGAAGAGTCAATACGTAAATATTACACAAAATGTTACTTATTTTTCCAACACGTGAGCATTACACAAATTGTTACTTATTTTCATAAAGTGTTCGCAATAACCCTGTTTATCAAACATTCAAAACTCCAAAAGAATGATGGGAGTTATGAAGTGGCAAGTGCCATGAAATACATACTAACCTTTTGGGTTTGGTTTAGCTTAGCTTAAACCTCGCTTAAAACCAAACTAATATTGACAACGACAACCTCTAACGATAATAATTATAAAAATCGAGAGAATGAAACGAAAGCAGCAAGACGACGACGACGACAACGACGCCGTAGAGGAGATTCCGGCCGCTTCTGCCATCGCCACTAGCATGAATACTGACCTAGTTTTGCAGACATCTCCGAAACTCTCACAGAAGCAGGACTACATCTTCCATGGCGGTGAAAAACAAATCCAAATCTCTCTAAATTCAACTAATTTTTTCTAGGTATTTTTTTAATTGCTTTGATTTTGTCTGTGCAGGGAGGCGCCATGTGAGGCCGTACTACTTCGAATTCATCTCTCATGTAAGTAATTTTAATCTTTCTTATTTATTAGCCCTAAAGTCACATGGAGAGATTGAAAAATTGGTTCGATGTAGGTGAATAAACGCTGGACGGGGAAAACAATTGTGGATTTGTTCGCTGATGAGTTTAAAGGGAGAGCTCGTGAATATTATGTATGTTCCTTCCTGCTCATGCTTTTAAAATCTGAAAGGGAATTATCTGAATGATTAAAGTCTGGGATTTTTGGGTTTTGCTCAAAACATTGTTGCAGGTTGGTGCTGTCAAATGTGGAAGAATCAAAGTCGATGGTGAGATTGTACCAGTTTCATATATTGTGAGATCATCCCAAAAGATTACCCATTTCCTGCACAGGTTGTCCTTTAAGCTAAACTTTATTCACATGTTTTGCTATTGAATGTATATATCTAAATTTAGAATGTGTGAAAGGTTTCAGGCATGAACCACCGGTGATGACTGATGATGTAGTGATCCTTGTGAAAGAACCTGACGTAGTTACTGTCTGTAAACCAGCTTCTATTCCTGTGAGTATTCCGTTTTGATATTATTTTTTTCATTTCATGTGGTCTTTGGAGAGGAGACACGTTGTGTGCTCGTGTGCTGGGGAATGTGTGAAATACGTTTTGTTCAGAATGATTGAATTAGACTCTATGCCAAAATAATATGGAGTCTCTTCCCGTTAGTACTATTTGAAGCGTTAGAATATAAACAAACGATGTGGTTTCAAAATTCACATTGTATACATAGACCTGTTTTATGCCTTTGTGGTGTGTGATATTCATCTTTTCTTCTTGTGTAGGTGCATCCATGTGGTCAATACCGTAAGAACACGGTTGTTGGAATACTTGATGCTGAGCATGACCTGGGCACTCTATTTCGTATCCAGACAACTTTATTAGACGAGGATACTTAGTCTTAATTTACCGTTTTAAAAAACTATACTATACGAGCTATCCTTTCATCATATCACAGCTATTCACCGATTAGACCGTTTGGTTTCTGGATTGCTTATCATAGCAAGATCTGCTGCAAAAGCTGATTTTTTCAGGCAACAGGTACTCGGAAAAGTTGGTCTCACTGTGCTTGGCTATACCATAATTCATAGGATGCTATTGTCTCTGGTTAATCAAAATGTCATACTTATTACTTATCTTGGTTGTTTCAGATTGAGGGTGGAATGGTGAAGAAACGTTATATTGCAAAGGTTATTGGCGTGTTCCCAGAAGATGAGGTTTGAAGTCCTTTTCACGTTATTGATGATTATTGGACTGTTTGTTATTACCAACTTCATATGCTGGTACATGAATGATACTCACTACGGTATTAATGAACATCAAAACTGATTTGGGGCCAGTCATAATATCCAAATCTCAAAATCTACCAGCTTACCTTGAGGGAGTTATAATATGGTAAACACCTGGGACTTTTGGTTTGAAAGTTTATTTGATGTATCTGCATGACTTTGATGTGTCAGAAAATAGTCGATGCCAACATAAATTATAATGGCAGCGAAGGAATAAGCACAGCAGAGGTAAAGCCACATTACGCCTTTAGATACAGAGCATAAAGTCTACAATTTGAGACATAACTAAAATATCGGAATGTGTATGATTTACGCAGGATGCCAATTCGAGTGGTGACGATAAGAAGGTGAAGGGGAAGCCTGCGTGTACCAAGTTCACTAGAGTTGATACAAATGGGACTCATAGCCTCGTCTTGTGTGAACCAGTAACAGGGCGAACTCATCAAGTAAGCAAGTGACTATACATACATAATGTAAATTTTATCAGCCATTATACATATATAGTGGTAAAAGCTCACAAAGCTTCAATCTTTACATCTTATTAGCTATGAGGAGAGTAGATAGAGAGAGTTTGGCCTTTTGAGGTTTCTCATTTTGGTTTTTTGACTATTGTAGATACGAGTGCATCTACAATATACCGGGCATCCCATAGCGAATGACCCGCTTTATCTCAATCAACATGTGGATAATCTTGAGACCAAGATTGCCAAAAGAATTGATGCGGGTGAGAAAAAGATGGTCTCCCCAAACGACTATGTGTATTCCAGCGAAGATTTCAGCATCGATCCAATGTGCACAAACTGCCCAAAGTTGATCCCACAAGGGTAAAAAAGTTAGACTATCAAATCACCATCGTGTTCTTATTGTGTATTGAGCCAAATGTTGTCTCATGTCTCTAATTATGCAGGTACGAGGAGCACGACGAGGCTCTTTGGTTGCATTGTGTTCGATACTCTGGAACGGGATGGGAATACGAATGTCCTTATCCATCTTGGGCATCCCTATAACACATTTATTTGCCATTTCCTAGACAAGAAGCTGTAATTGTTATTACCAACATTTGTTGCAACTGTATTGTATACAGTTTCAAGTTGATTCATTGGACTAAAAGATTCTCTTATCTCACTCTCAAACTGTATGAAATAAGTTTTGTGCCATTATCAGCTGAAACCGTTGAGAACCACTTTGGAATTGGATTAAAGACCCTAAGCAGTAGCAAAAATACGTTACATATTAGATATGAAGCGACTTGTAGTTGTTCTTCATCCTGTGTTCAACCATGTAATCGCAAATTAATTTGATTTACACAAGGCTTTTCAAAAACTCATCTTGTTCCACTTCTTCTTCTTCAATGAGGCTTCTAGTTGTTAAGTTCATTTCTGGAATGCAAGGATCTGTCTATCAAATCCTTTGCTTGCGCCGGACAAACTTGATGTAAGATCTTCCACTGTTCTAAACCCAATCTGTGCCAAAACCCAAAACAAAAGTAATGCAACATGAGGATCCGACCCCAAAACTTGCCAACGAGATCAAATGACAAAAAAAAAGCCAAGACTACTTTGTTACACATATCGGTTGTTCTGCACACAATTCTGATCTACACTTTACCTGAAACTCTTAATCGAACTTTGAACAACACTAAGACTATCCATGGCATATTTTATAGATCAGGTAAGAGTATCCGCAAACTAAGGAAGCAAATGGAGTAGAAGGAGTACCTTATCAAGAAGAATTTCTTGGAAACGCTCGGGACGTAAAACAATATTTCGGTAATTCATGGCAGTTGTCTGCAATTACAGAAGACAAACACAGATTAAAACTATATATACATAGCTAACTTGTGCACTCTGAAACACTAGAAAGAAATTTTGTGTATCGACACACCTGTGAGACACGACGATTGTTTTCATAAGATTTCCAAGGCTGAGGTTCCATTACAAAAATACCACCCTGAAAAGCAAAGCCAACAGTCAATTGCTGTGCATATGAGAAGAGAAAATGGGCACATTTAAGTACAATGTAGTTACCGGGTTAAGAAGGCGCCAAATTTTTGAAAATAAGGTGATCAAACCATCGTCACCCCAATTCAAATGAACCCACTTTGTCACACTCAAACTGCATCAAAGAGCAAACATGTCATCAATAAAACTGCGTCAAATGAACTAGTTTTGACTTCAACTAAAAATGAGACCTCTAAGAAAAAGTGAAATCAAAAGTCTTAGGGACATAAGAGTCTCTAACCCAAAAACCGCAGGCAAATCTTTCCTCAACTACAGTTAGAGTCTCATTCATAGTTTGTGACCGTATGAGCATTACCAACAAAATTGGTAACTTTAATCTAATTCTCTCCAAGAAGCAGACGCCAAACTTACGAGTGATAGAAAGGGCAAAAAGAAAGGAAGTTACCATAGAATTGTATCATAACGATTGTCGTCAAGATTTCGAGTTTGAACAAAATTCTCTTTCTGAAACGAGACAATCTGAAACAGGTCTTTAGTTTCTTGGATGTCTGTCTTTGTCTCTTCATTGGAGAGAGAAACAGATTGCTCCTTCGAACCATGTACTCCATCCAAACCCTCTGAGCTAGATTTCTTTTCATTTGGCTTAGCAGAATTCTGCATTCTGGCAAACTTCCTAAGATGCCAGTGAGCATCCTCAATGCGACCTTCAAGCAAAGGAAATCAAAGTTTAATGCACAGGAAACGATCACTTAAGCAAGATAAAACTTATGGAAGCTTCCAAAATACATATCAGGATTAAGTATCTACTGTTCGGTGTTTCACTTGAGTTAGAACTTAATATGAGACACTTTGTAGTTAACAGTTTAATCCATCTCCTACATAAAAACAAAACCTTCGAAGATTTAATGACAACCAATAGTTCTTACTTGAATCAATATCAACTCCATGGATGCTCCGGCAACCAAACTTTTTAGCTGAAGAAAAAGAAAAGCCAG
This sequence comes from Eutrema yunnanense, assembly GCA_002933935.1. Classification (NCBI taxonomy): domain Eukaryota; kingdom Viridiplantae; phylum Streptophyta; class Magnoliopsida; order Brassicales; family Brassicaceae; genus Eutrema; species Eutrema yunnanense. Next base: position 23,323 of record PKML01043412.1, on the reverse strand, counting down.
ATGTTAACAGAGATATATACGAGACAATGAAAAGTCCAATCACACTTCAGCATAGCATTCTCATAAAGAAGTCAGTAGAAACCAAAGCAACGTCTCAACGAGCATAAAAAATACAAATTTTGATGATGTTGAACAAATTTATAAGCAGGAGAAAAATATTACCAATATGGATAGTCATAATCCCGCTATTGCAGCCGATGTCAAGACAGTCCTTGCCCTCAAACCATTCCTTCTTCAACACTTTAAGCCGAGGATCCTCATCCATATCATGGCTAATCTAACACATCATATGTTATGTTTTGTCAAAAAGAAAACCCAAAATCAGATACTAAAACCAATTTGATACTTGACGAAAGAAAGAAGAAAAACACTCTTTAAGGCATAAAAAAAGATGAGCAGACTCACTCGGTAGCCATAGTAGTTTCTGTAGTTTCCGAATGGAAAAACCTCTTGGCTTTTCTTCTTCTTGCTTGGATTGACATTGCCTTGTTGCCCTTGTTGTTGCTGATTCTGCTTCTCTTCATTAGTTACTACTTTCTCAACACTATTCTCATCGATTCTTTTCCTCTTCTGCTTTTGCTTCTTCTGATCCTTGTCCCGACCCATTATTCTCACGGGAAACTGTGCGACTGAACAAATCTCGCGGGGCTAGGGTTTCAATGTTAGCCAAATTTTTGTTATGTTTTAAAATTGAGTTTTCTCCAAAAAAAAAAACCGATCACCTTTGTTTATTTTGCAAGATCAACCCTCACCTTCGGGCTCGGACTACCCCGAAAAGCCCGAAACTTTATATTTTAATTAGTTAGAGATTTTATTTAAATATTTATCTTTCTAAAAATAAGAATTTGACATATTTTCTATACATTTTGTGATCCATGTACCATTATCATTTATCCATATTTACTTTATATTTTAAAAATCATTATATATAGAATTTCAATGACATTTCTATATGATTTATACATGTCAAAACTTAAAATTATTTTACTTTTTATATGTATCTCTTGATGGTGATGAGGATTTAGAAGACGATGAAGGAGATTCTAATCTAAACTCTACTATTTAGATTTGAAGTGTTTTGATTTTATGTTTTATTTAGTAATACAATTTATTTGAATTTTATTTATTTTTTTTGTCAAACTTTTGTTTTTAAATTTAATTGGATTTGATATAATACATTTCAATTTAGATTTATTTTGATAAATATTTTGTTTTAATTATTCATTTGAGAATTGTGAATTTTTGTGTTTGTAAAGAAAAGCCCGAAAAACCTGAAAAGCCCTAGAGCCCTGTCCGGGCCGGACCGGGCTTTGGAATACAGGCCTGATTTTTTTTCGGGCCGGGCCGGACATAAATATATGCGGAGTTTACGGGTTTCGGGCCGGGTCGGGCTAGCCCGATTGACATCCCTATATTTAGATACCGATCATATATTTTAAAATTTTGAATCGGGTTCGTATCAGATCGCGTATTTTTTTAAAAATCTAAAATTTTTGGATATGTTCGGATCTGGATCCGAAAGTATCCAAAAATATCCACAATACCCGAAAAAATCCGAAGAACCCGAAATCCGAGACAAAAGACAAAAACATGAATATTCATTTCAATAAAACCAATATACTTTCAAACCAAAAATATCCAAAATACCCGAAAAATCCAGAAAAAATAAAATAGGTATATTCGATATACCCATAATATTGAAAATATATCTAAAATACCCGAAAATAATTAATATATTTGAGTTTATAGTTGTAATTTTGGGTATTTGATATATCTCTAATCTAAATATAATTAATATATTTGGGTATATAATTACACTTCAGGTATTTCGGATACTCGTTCGGTTCTCGATTCGGTATCGGTTCGGGTTCAGTTATTTGGGTATAGGAATTTAGGATCCAATCGGGTATTTTAAAAATTTAGATCATATTCGATTTGGGTATTTTCTGTTCGGTACCGATTTGAATTTTCGGATCTGGATTTTTTACCGAGTCCTAAACCCACATGTGTATCGATGACGTGGCAGTAATAAACATTCGTGAAAAACACACACATAATTTAAAACCCATAATCGTTTTAGTGTATCAAAAACAGCATGATGTTTACTAAACCATGGACGAAACAACACACATTTTAAATCATTATACCCATATCAACAATTTTGGGGAAAAAAGAAAAAACAATTACAGTAGAAGACACTTTATCACTTACCAATTACAAGATAAGACACATTTAACTCTTAAGGCACTTTTTCTATTTGAATTGACAATTATACCTAGCCCTGGGCAAAAAAACCGGAACCGAAGAACCGAACCGGAACCGACCAAAAATTTCGGTTCGGTTCCGGTTCCGGTTCCAGCCAAAATACCCATTGGATCCTGAGCTTGGGATCCATGGATATCGGTTCGGTTCCGGTTCTTACCCGGAACCGAAATGAGGAACCGAATACCTGAAACCGTTAAGAACAAAAAATGGTTTCGAGTATTTTATTGACATTTCGGGTAATTTATTGACATTTTGGGTTCTGGTTTCGGGTATTTTTTGTTACTTCGGATATTATTTCACATTTTCGGTATAAAATTGTTTTTTCGGGTACCCAAATACCCGGAACCGTTAAGAACAAAAAAAAATCGAGTATTTTTCGGTTATCCGGAACCGAACCGGAACCGAACCGAAAATATAAAAGTAACCATTGGATCCTAAACCTTAGGAACCGAAAGAACCGGAACCGATCGGTTCCTACCCGGAACCGAACCGAATACCCATTTGCCCAGGGCTAATTATACCATGTGTAACTCACATCTCTCTCTCTCTCTTTTATTCTCGCTTTAAACAACTAATTTGTTTTCTATTTTTTTTTTCCCATCTCTCTCACATCTCTCTCTTTTCCCCCACCTGATTTATTTTCTATTTTTTTATAATGTGAAATACATAAAACAATTTATTTGGTAGCAATGAATGATAATTTTTTTTATTCTACATTTTAAGATCTATTTTGCTATAGTTTTGATTCGAAAAAAAACAAGAAACCTAAACATATGAAATCGAGATCGACGTGGACATGAAAACGTGGACAATTGTGTGTAGACATATAGGAATCTCGTATTGTTAGTGTGGATGGTCATGTGTGTATAATACTTTACTGATGGTCATGTGTGGATGATCATGTGTGGATGGTCATGTGTAGATATAGTTCTTGATATTTACAAGTAGATTTCTTGTTTCACATCAAAACTATAACAAAATGGATCTTAAAATGTTGGTAAAATAGAATTATCATATATTGTTTCCAGAAAATTATTTTATGTCTTTCACATTATAAAAAAAAATAGAAAACAAATCAAGTGGGGTAATATTTATTTTACTCTAATTTTTGATTTTCTAGTGTGGATGGTCATGTGTGGATGATTATGCGTGGATGGTCATGTGTAGATGTAGTTCCTGATATTTATAAGTAGATTTCTTGTTTCACATCAAAACTATAGCAAAATGGATCTTAAAATGTTGGAAAAATAGAATTATCATATATTATTTCCAGAAATTTGTTTTATGTCTTTCACATTATAAAAAAAAATAGAAAACAAATCAAGTGGGGTAATATTTATTTTACTCTAATTTTTGATTTTCTAGTGTGGTTGGTCATGTGTGGATGGTAATGGGTGGATGGTCATGCGTGGATGGTCATTTGTAGATGTAGTTCTTGATATTTACAAGTAGATTTCTTGTTTCACATCAAAACTATAGCAAAATGGATCTTAAAATGTTGGAAAAATAGAATTATCATATATTGTTCCCAGAAAATTGTTTTATGTCTTTTACATTATAAAAAAAATAGAAAACAAATCAAGTGAGATAATATTTATTTTATTCTAATTTTTGATTTTCTAGTGTGGATGTTCATCTGTGGATGGTAATGGGTGGATGGTCATGCGTGAATGGTCATGTGTAGATGTAGTTCTTGATATTTACAAGTAAATTTCTTGTTTCACATCAAAATTATAACAAAATGGATCTTAAAATGTTGGTAAAATAGAATTATCATATATTGTTTCCAGAAAATTGTTTTATGTCTTTCACATTATAAAAAAATAGAAAACAAATCAATTGGGGTAATATTTATTTTACTCTAATTTTTGATTTTTAGTGTGGATGGTCATGTGTGGATGGTCACGTGTGGATGTCATGTGTAGATGTAGTTCTTGATATTTACAAGTATATTTCTTGTTTCACATCAAAACTATAGCAAAATAGATCTTAAAATGTTGGAAAAATAGAATTATCATATATTGTTTGAAGAAAATTATTTTATGTCTTTCACATTATAAAAAAAATAGAAAACAAATCAAGTGGGGTAAAAGAGAGAGATGTGAGAGAGATGGTTTATTGGTTTAAGGTGAGATGTAAAAGAGAGAGATGTGAGAGAAAAGGGAGAGAAATATACTTAAGAGTAAAGAGAGATGAAGAAAAAAGAAGGACAAAATTGGGTTTTCATACCCATGAACAGTGAAAAAATGCCTTAAGAGTTGAAAGTGCCTTTTTTGTAACAAAAAAAGCAAAAGTGCCTTTTAGTGTAATCATATATAATATAAGCAAAGTGAGATATATGGATAGAGCTCTCTCATTCATTCTCAGCGTGGCTAATTATCCTCTTGTCTCTACTCAAAAAGTCGTTAATATCCTTTTAATTGGTTTAAATTAAGTTTAATTAAATTATCGATTATACTTCCGGTTTATATAATCCCACATATATTAAAATATCCGATTAAAAAATGTATATTAAAAAAATTCGGATAAAAAAGTATATTAATCGTAATATGCCGATTATATATTTTTCCAGATCTTTGTATCTAATATTTGTGCTTATCTTAATTGGAAAAAATCTGAAAATCCTCGCATGTGTATGCTCTATAAATATCAAGTCCTCTAACCCTTTTTCCCATGTTTCGTAGACGTTTTTTTTTTAGGTTTAGTGTTGTTTCATGTTCAGTGGCTCACCGGTGCATCGACACGATCAAACTCTCATGCGTTATATTTTTTTGTTTCTCTCCTTCGGATCTCCATGGTAGAGATATATCCTAATTTTGTTGTCTTTGTGATTTCTATTTATTTATTGTTTACCACGAACTAGCTTTACCCCAATGTTTATTTACTATTTGATCTTACGTTCTTTTCTTTTGGATTTGCTCTTGAACGTTGTTTTCTTACTTTCGATTATGAGATCTAACTTTTTTTTTTTTGGGTGGAATTTCTCTTGCAGGTTGTTTTCACTCTTTCGGCTCTCCTTTGTCCAGGTATATCCTACTTGTGGCGGTTGTGAGATTCTACAAATCTTTGTTGTTGTTTATGTGTTTTTTTTTAAGCCTGTTGCTAATTGATTAGTTTTGAAGCTTTCTCTTCGTGGTATAATTTTAGCTTCTATTTCTTTTGGGGTGGTTATCATAGACAAAAGTTTGAAATTGTTTTCTTTAGATTTGCTTTAGATTTGACCTCGAAGTTTGTTTTAGATTTGAACGTTTGGTACACGAATTGTTTTAAATTGCTTTGTGTTTTGTTTTGGATTTGTTTAGATTATAAACGATTCGTGATCTTCTGTTAATATTAACGTCCGTGTTCTGCATATTTGTTTTAGATTTGGATTGTTTTAGGTATAATACCTATAAATTTTAAAAACACAAGAAAGCTTTTCTATTAAAGAGAACCCTAGCGGCATAAATATCCTAGCCGCGAGCTCGACGCCGGTTAACGACCGGTCGATATCTATGATTTGATAAGGTTACAGTAAAAGCCAGACGACGAGTGTGACTTTATGATTGAGAAGTCACCGAACTGTGGTTTGAAGTGACGCATAAAGCTAGGGTTTCCTTTACCGAGGAGGTTGAGTTTAGCGTTTATTTTTCACTACTTATCTGTTCTTTCTTTCTTTTTTTCTGCTGAAAAATATGCTCAATAGCTGTTATGGAATTCCTGATGTACATCATAAGGGTCGTCAAGGAGATTTTTACATTCTGGTAATTAAGCTTTTAGTATGAGTCTGGTTACACGTCGAGATTGATCAGGTATCTTTTATGAAGAAACATTTATAATCTTTTAGGTCATGGTCATGGTCCATGGATCTAAGTTAACAATGACACGGTTAAAAAAAATGGTTAAAAAGATTGAAACAGGTGATGAATAATAGTATGTTTTACTTTTCGTTATGTAACAAATAGTAAATCTTCATCACATTTTGTCAAAATCGGTGGTGAAGTCTAACACAAGTGTGCTATGGTGCTACAAGAATAGACTCGACATTAGCAAGTTCGATTTATCATCATGCTTGTGTTTCAAATAATATTTTTCGTGAAATTAGAAACTTTACCTGAAATGTTGTTATTAGAACGTGCTTATACTTTTCTTTTGGTCATTCCAAGACGAGAATGATGGATCCTTACTTTGTGAACTATGTATAGTATGATTGCGGAATTTTCTTTTTGTCATCAAGAATAATGGAACCAAGCTGGGCACAGTCGATAGCTTGGTCATAAATATTAAATAGTGAGGTTAGTTTTGTGTGCAATCACAATAAAAAACGTTCGAAGCAGTTGAAGAAGATGAAGGAGAGAGAACAATTAGAACCTGAAAGCCTTGACGCTTTCTCTCTTTTTCTTGATGTTGGGGAAGTAACACATTGCTTGTACAAAGATTCTGAAAATATTCTCGGGAATACTTTTGGCATGTGCATCCTACAGGTAGGCCTAGTTAATATAAGAAATATCCTTGATGCAACTTGCTTATACTTTCATATTGAAATTTATATTTGGTGTATATAACTTGAAATTATGGTTTCTGTTAGGCCATTGCGGATAGAGAGTATTCGGGTCGAATCTGAATTCTATGTGCCATATAACATTCTTCCATAGTCGATTGCCATGTTTTCATGCTGAAACGTTGTCTCATACATTTGGTGTTCTTTCTTTATTTTCCATTTTATAATACTATCTTAGCATAATTATAATTTGGTTGTAGTACTTTTGCATGCATAGCATCACACTCTTCTGCATTGTGCCTGAGCTTGTATTCATCTGTCTATTGTTGAATGGGAGATCAGTCTCACATAAAGCGATCTCTTAAGCAAAGCATGGAAACAACCATTTGGCCACATGCCATGGTCAAGCCACATAGACACAAAAGTTTATTTATACCTTATAAATATGTTCTTTAAGACCTTAATATGAGGAGATATCTAAGGTACAATTAGACTTAAATTCCTGAATTAGGAGGAGATATCTAAGGTACAATTAGACTTAAATCTCTGGTTGCTTAAAGCTTTTGCATATATTCACTTTTATGCTTGTGTGCACGGTTTTTCATAAGCTTTGCGTCTTTAGGGATACTTTGGTGAATGTTATGTGTCTGATCTTGTGACAAGCATTGTTGAGAAAGTGCAAATGCGAATCCGAAACATTTTTGAATAATTCTATGGATTGGGAATTTGTTCTTGAATGTTATGACATAGACTTATTTGTTGCGACTGCTTCTTCCACAGCTTCATCTCTTATCTGGTTCTTTATCTATACTTAGCTACTAAGACAATTTTTGTTACAGTGTAAATATAATCTCAGAGTTGAGAAAGGTCTTAGTTACACTGGTAGACGTGTAGTTATTGAGATGAAGATCCTACTAACTATTTTTATAGATTTGATAAACATGATAATAAATCTATAAGCACAAAAACTTAACATATGTTCGAACTCATTTTATTTAAAGATGTATGGCTCTGTTTGTTGCAACTTTTGACCATTTTACAATTTATATGTGAAAACGGATGTAATTGTCTAAAAGCCAATGAGATCAACGAGGCATCGTATTTGAAAAATTGTATATTGTAAATGTGTTTCATCTGATTTTGATTTCGATTGAAAATGATACAAAAAAATCTAAAGTCTTGCAAAACCTCTATTAGAGGAAGCAGAAACAGAGCAAAACAACGATGAAAAAAAAAAAACCAATCACCTCTGACCAATTACACATAGGTAATCGGTGGATCCTCTTCAAAAATCTCTAGCAACCGGGAAGGAAAGCCAACTGCAACATAAGATTGACATCTATCGCCAACACACGACCTCTAAGGGTCTAATTTATGATGGATGTATCTATTATTAGTCTTGATATATATATGCACCACTCGCGATTTTGGATCAAAATATTAATCCTTAATGGATTAATCTTACTACAATTCATTGCCATTAATAATTTATTCGATTTGATCGATTAAATTAAACCAATTTTATCCATTTTTGTCAATTCAATCGGTTAAGTTTAGTTTTTTAGTCAATTTGATCGATTAATCTAAGATACAACACTCTCATAATTTTAATTAGATACATGATAACAACAAAAATAAATTAGCCAAATAATATATTTGTAAATAAATTACGATAAGAATCAAAATAACAATGGAAAAGTAAATCGTTCAAACAATGAACAATTATAAAAATGTCAAGATCATAATGATGAAAGAATTAAAATCCCAATAAAAACAAAAAATTAGACTAACAATTTTAGATAAGTGTAAAAATTAGAATTAGGGACGACGGAAATTATATTATTTAAATTACATTTAAAAAAAAATCTTAAAATCAAAAATTGGATAGTAACCAAAAAATAAAAATGTTAGCCCAAAAATATCACACTCTCTTTCCTAATTTCACAAGAATTAACAACAGTGTAAGAACATGGACAACACCTAATGAAGATTTTGATACAAAGTTGAATATGGCTAGGAAGAAGACGAAGATCTCATAAAGAAACATCGGAAGAATAAGAAATCGGAAAGAAGAATAAGAAGTCGGAGGATATGAAGATGATGAAGAATGAGAGGGAACCAGAAGAGGAAGAAGAAAATGAAGATAAATTTGAAGAAAAAGAAGAAAATGAAGTCATAGAAGACGAAGACAATAAAGAAGAAGAACTCGAAGATGATGAAGAAGAAAAACGAAAGACAAAGAAGACGACGAAGGAGAAGAAAGAGGAGAAGACAAAGAAGGAAGATGATGAAGTAAGGGAGAAGAAAAAACATAAGAAAATGACAAAGGAAAATTGGAAGAGTGAAAGAGAGAGAAAAAATAATTCGGAGAAGATGAAGATAATGAAAAAAAAGAAGGAAAAGACGACAAAACAAACTTAAAGATAAAGAAAAGAAAGAAGATGAAGAAATTCAGAAAAGACGAGGAAGATGAAAAAGAGTAGCCCTGGGCATTCGGTATTCATGTCGCTTTCGGGTCTTTCGAGTAGAAGGATTTTGGAACCATTTAGGAACCGATAGCGTTTCGGGACGGTTTCGATTTGGTTCCAATCAGTTTTGGGTCGGTTTGGTTCAGAGATTTAAGAACCAGTAAAAAATCAAAAAAGATTCGGATCTTAATCGGTTCGGATATTTATTACCCGAAACACCTAAAATATACCCAAAACCCCGAAAATATACCTGAAAACCTGAAAAAAATTAAAAAAAATATACCCGTAGAACCAACAATATACCCGAAAACCAGTAATATATTTAATACTTTTGGGTATATAATTATAATTCGGGTACCCGATCGGGTATCGGTTCGGTTTTGGGTATTACCTGATTCACACATGTATCAATGAGGAGGAACCATAAGGGTATTTTGGGCATAACCAAAACCGATCAGTTTTGGTTATTTCAGGTCGGTTCCTGTTTTTGGTTCCGGTATTTATGCCCATGCCTAATAAAGAGAAAAAAAACAAAACATAAGTAGAATAAGAAGGTGGATGAGACCAAGACGTTGAAGAAGAAGAAGGAGGAGGAAAGTGAGGATTTTGAGAAGAAAAAATAAAATCTGAAAGAAGAGGAAGAAGGAGTTGAAGAAGATGAATGTGATGAAGAAGAAGAATAAGCCCAATAAGATGAGGGAGAAGATAAACGAAATATAAAGAATAAGAAGAAGAAGACGAAGCAGAAGAAGTTGAGGATGAAGACGGGACGAAGAAAAACCGAAAGAATAATAAGCCAGAGAAGACAAAGATGATGAAAAAGAAAAACCAGAAGATAAAGACAAAGACAAACCGAAAGAGAAAGAAGAAGAATTGTTGGAGAAGGCAAAGATGATAAAGAAGTTGAAGTTGAAGTCAAAGACGATTAAGAAGAAGAAATCTATATCAAATACTTTAAAGAAGAAGCATGGAAACGCGAGGAATACCCGATTAGAACGACACACACTTAGTCACTTACGACTAAATGGAGAGACAGTTCTGGCGAGGGAGAGATAAAAAGAATTAGTCAGAGAGAGAGAACCTTTCGTAATTACAATGTGTGAGTGGATTAAACATTATTCATTATGGTTGTTATTTCCTCTTTTTTTTTGGGTTGGTTGAATGTCTATCATTGTTGTTATATTTGTGTTCGATTTTTTTATTAGTGATAAAGTTAATAATTTAATGATGTGATTATTTTATGAAATATGACCGCACAAGGCGCGGACTAAACAAATTAAACAGCAATGGAAAAAAGACAATCACCTCTGACCAATTACACATAGGTAATCGGTGGATCCGCTTTAAAATTCTCTAGCAACCAGAAAGGAAAGATAGCCGCAACATAAGATTGACATATATCCGCCAACACACTCGATCTCTAGGGGTCTAATTTATGATGACTATATTTATTATTAGTCTTGATATATATATATATACGGCTCTAAATTTTGGATCAAAATATTAATTCTTAATGGAATAATCTTACTACAATTCATTGTCATTATCAATTTATTCAATTTGATCAATTAAGTTAAACAAGTTTTATTCACTTTTTGTCAATTCAATCGGGTAAGTTATAGCTTTTTAGTCAATTCGATCAATTAATCTATGTTTTTGGTATTTGTCTTGTTATTTTCAAAAATATACAACATTGTATAATTTTAATTAGATATATTATAACATCAAAAATTA
>PKML01043369.1:18707-37404 GCA_002933935.1 Eutrema yunnanense | reverse complement strand
ATATATATATATATATATATATATATGTATATCATCCTAGCCATATCGTGTGAATAGAAGAAAAGAGTGAAGCCAATAGACATGTACATACAAACACACAAATAAATAGATGCTCACACTCATTTGAATTACTAAACTCATTGAATATCATACTCATAAAGTATGTTGCTTTTATTTTAAAATATTCAATTAATGCTCTACGCTCTTATCCAACTTATCAACAATATCTAATCACAAGACATTACACACACATTCATACCGACACTATATATATACACCAACCTCAATTATAGTTTGTCACACTATTATAGGTTTCAGATTACCTCTAAATGTTCTTGGATTTACAGTTGTGGTAAGGAGCACGACAGGTTTGTCAACACTGTTTAGCAGTTTTTGGTGGAAATTGGCGGCAACATTACCCCATAGAGTTACACGAACAATTGGCCCGCTGATTTTAAAAAAGAAACAGAGAGGATGGTAAGTAAATGAAGTTTGTAGTTAAGATTATAAGATGTGTGAGTCGAGGGGTAAACGTGCTTACTCTTTTAGTTGTAGGTGAACATCTATTTTGGATTTAGTCACAATATTGCCTACGTCATGAGATTTACCAGTCGATACTGGATAGTTGAAGTTCTCACTGTTGATGAGGACCACTTTTCCAATAGCATCTACACAAAGCAATTGTATCATGAGAACATGATGATATTTCTAAATATATATATACATGGACATAAGAGAGTGATTTACCATATAAGTCTACGTTGATGTCGACTGCTTCTTTAAATTCCTCATAGAGCGAATTCTAAACTTTTGCCTTTCAATAGTATGGTCAGCTTGATTGTCCTGAACCAATGTTGTTTGTTGAGTGAATTGGATTTGAAACTTGTGAGAAGTCACTTTGTAGATGTTCTTGTTATCAATCACAACGAAATTTTTGATCCTGTATACTACATCGGGCTTTAGGTTTCCATCATAGTATGAGTATCCTATTCGGTTAGCTGATATGAATGCGTGGATGAGAGTCGACTGCAAGATAAAAAATCTATTAGTAATAGTGCTTACTAAATTTTGAAAAGATGATGAGTTAATAAATTTGCAAGTACCTTTTGATCTATGAGAAAGAGTTCGAGTCCCATAAGTAATCCGCCCTTTTTGACGTTTCGTGTCTCCCAGAAGTGAAGGACTCTAACAAGCACTTCCTTCTTGTTAAAACCTCTTTGAAGCTCGTCGAAACTCAAGGAAGCAAGCGGCTGGGCAGAAAAAGAATAAGTCATTGCTTTTTTCGGGTCTTTCTATCTCTCTAAGAATACGTTTGATTTTAGAAAATTGTATAACATATGGAGTTTTAGATGCTTATTTATAATCAATGCCAACACCTTTTACAAAAAATTTCTAAGTCTAGATATTAAGCTAATTTCCTTTTCTTTTTTGATAGTTAATTGGAAATTAAGACATACTTCTTTTTATATACTAGTGATCGGGCCCGCGCCTGGTGCGGGCTAATATGCTTGATTAACTTATTATTTCAAATAATTGTTTTTATGTATATTCATCATGTGTTTTATACATGATATTTTTTTTTTGATTTTCAATTTTTTTCTTTCATAAATATATATTTATCTTAAACAGAGTAATCTTTCTCCCTAATTTCTTTTCTGTATTAATCACCTTTGTATTACATATTAATGTTTTGGTAATTTGTTGTATGTATTTTTGATATATTTTAAAAGATTTACGTTCGCGTGTTGATTCCTTATTATCCGATGCTATATAATCAACACGCGAACGTAAAGCTCTTTTCCTTTTTAGGCTAAGACAAAGTTGTTCTGATTAGGAACAACATCCTATCTCTTTTTACCACACCGAAGCTTATTTCCGTCAAGTCTCTTAACATTAACCAATTTTGCAAACCTAACCGCATCAACAAAGAAAAAAAAACCAAAACTATATATGCAACTTAGATTTCGGAAAAACCCTTAAATAAAGAATCAACGCGCGAACGTTCTCACTGAATCGTCTTTTTGCGCAAACGACTCACCATATATTTCCTTGACTATAGTTCTCACCGGATCATCACAATCTTTGATCAATAAATCTTCAGGGATGTCAATATCTGTTTCACCAGAATTTGGTCCATTGATTCTCCCTTCACCGACTTCCAATATCCATTTTGAAAAAGAACTTATATCATTGGCATCGCTCTCACTAAGATCTTCATGGAGTCTCATATTCCTCGTCAACCGTTGAACCTTGCATTTATCCCATAGTTTTGATGCGTTGAGAGCTGCCATTACTGTTACATTCCTACATGCATCATGTATTACATGCAACACCTGTCGGAAATCACCTCCAAAAACCATGACCTTTCCTCCAAAAGGTTCGTCACACTTCATTATATCCTTCATACTTATGTCTAATGTTTCGAGACAGTGTTTACTCATCATCGGTGCCTCATCCCAAATTATTAGCTTTGTTTCCTTTATCAACTCAGCTAAATGTGTACCTGATTTCATCGAACACATTGTGGTGGCATTGACATTAATAGGTATTCCAAACCTTGAGTGGGCCATCCTACCTCCTTCTAAAAGTAATGATGCTATCCCGCTTGATGCAACATTTAGAACAACGTCTCCTTTTGATCGTAAAGCAGCTCCTAGAACTCTCCAAAGTAACGTTTTACCTGTTCCTCCAAAACCGTAGACAAAGTAAACTCCACCATTGTTGCTTCTAACGGCATTTAGAATCTCGTTATAAACGCCTAACTGCTCTTCAGTAATCATCGACATATATTTTAGATGATCTTGTCGTAGTTGTTCCTGATCGTAACTTTTCTCGTCACTTAGTAGTTGATTCTTATATCTATCGATTTTGATGTCATCTGGCTTTGGCATGTCGTCAAAATTGTCTAGAGTACTCCCATGTGAGCGCATAATTTTTTCGATTTTGGAGAGAGCGAAATTCTTGATTTGATCTTCTGTGAGGATTAAATCTGATACATAACGGTGACTGAATGTTATTAGAGGACTATACGAAATACCTGGATTACGAAAAATTATTGAATATTGTAACCATACCTGGTTTGTTCCGTTTTTTCTTTTGTTGGTACAAAATATCATCAGATAATATCTCCCATATAGCGTTCCAAACTCCAACTACTGAACCTACACTATTTGAGACCATCATGATAACAAACAACTTGCGTGTATACGTAGCTGAACACCAGATGCTCGCCTCTTTAATAGCTTCAATATATTCTTTGTCATCATCTAATAACCCTTGAGCATAGCAAGCATCCTTGAATGTCTCATACACTACCTCACGATAAGTTATGATATCCTCATAGCTTGTGGCTCCTTTAACAACATTGAGCAGAAGTCTCCAATAATATATTGGACCTAAGGTTGGAAAAACGTACACAAGCCTTGCTATAACTTTTTCCCCTTTTTTTTTCTTGGCTCCCACGATCTCGTTTTTTGGTGCCATACAAATTTTGTAGGGAGGTCTGCGTAAGTAAGATCTTCTGCCTCTTTGTATATTCTATTGCATTCCATCCATGCTAAGAATTTTGACATACCTGCAGATGGCTTCTCGAGGACTTCTTCTATGTGTTCATTTGGTTTGTACATAAGCATATGTTGATTGGACAAATGGAATGTTAACTTCTCTACTGCTGTAGTTCTGTATTGTATCGGATTTGCTTTGATTCGCCATACAGATTCACACGCTGAAACATATCTACAAAACTTGTATTTGAGTAAGGGTAAACACGTTAAATAATCAATAAGCATTAATTTAGTTTAGAATGTGAGAAAATATGCAAACCTGCAAGTATAATGCATTTTGATTTCGTTTTGTTTATCTTTTTCAGAAACACCCGCGCGCACATAATCAGCTCCCTTGTTTATATATTTGAACAAATATTTGATTGCCCGAGACTGATTACACCACTCGACGTTTATATGTGCATTATAATGCATAAGCAACTCTTTATTATAAGGTATAACGTACGCATTATCACACTCAATCCTTTTCTTTTGTATAGTGTGTGATTCACGTTTTCTCCTATACATATGATATCCGGCTGCATCGATGATAGTTTCTTGATAAATACTTTTAGGAAAGTACTTGGAACATTTACCTTTTACCATGCATACACTGCTTTTGTTTGCAGCTCCACATGGTCCATGGATCATCACATCACCAACAACTTCATACAAAACAGGCTCTAACTCCTTGTCGGGTATTTCAGCACTTATTATCTTGTCTATATCGTCTGGAGTTCGTATATTAGAATCCGGATGGAGAAAGAGGACTATATGAGCGTGTGGCAAACCCCTTTTTGGAACTCGATGGTATAGATAGCTGTGTAAATAAGAAAGAGCGAGAATTATTTTTTTTCCAAGAAATACCTAATATTTGTAGTTCAATCTTACCTGCATAACAAACACCGAATGTATTTTCTTTGGTCAGACTATGCATGAGTTTATCCAATTTCATCGGGTCTGTCTTCAGTACTTAAATTATGCTTCTTAAGATGCCTTGTGATCTCATGCCACTTAGGATTGCATGTTATCGTAATGAAGAGATCTGGAAAACCATAGAAATTGCATGTGGACATTGCATCTAGATAGTGTTGGCTCATGTACCTAGATCCTCCCATATAAGAAGCATGCTTATAGACGCGCCTGCCTTGATCTGAAAGATCACAAGTTCCTTTTTCTGCTGACTTTGCAAGTTGTTCATAATTATCGCAGCGTAGATTTTTTTGGTTGAAAAAGAGGTATCTCAATCTGTTTGTCTCAATCATCGTGAAAATATCCTCCAAGAACTGCTGATATAATTTATCTGACATCATTAAGGTAGGGGCTTCTCCAAAACGCTCTTGAATTCGGAATGCGAAGAACTCACGCATTGTTGTTTTTGTTCGTTTTCGACCTTCTCTATCCACAAATCCTATGTCAATCCCAAGCCGAAAACCATTTTCACTGTATGGAAAAGTAGCGGATACTGCAAAGGCAAGTATGTTGGATGCAACTCACTTATCCGTTTTAACGTCCCTGATGTAGATTCTAGAATTATATCTCGTGTGTCCATTCCAAGAACAAAATCTCTTGGTATCAAAGCTGCAACTTCGTTTGCAGATGGTAGATTATGTGTTCTCCCATCGGTTTCTCTATCACAAACCAATCTTAGTCTTAGATTCTCACTACCTGTAGTATTTGTGAATCTATCTCGGACAACCCTAAATGCTCCAACATGAGGGTTGTGTGTATCTAGCATTTTTTTAAGAAGTGCAACCATCGACTCCCTTAAACCATTTGTAGAACCTGTTCGTCTACATAAAACCAACAAAGTTTACTTTAATCATTATATTGCTATGATTCTAATTGACCATGACATGTGTGCCATGGTCAGTAAGGCCAATGTTGCTGAAAGCCATCCAAAGACTTGGTGGTTCGATACTGGTGCAACCAGACACATCTGTATGGATCGAGAGATGTTCTCCACATACACAAAGACCAAGGATGGTGAAAAACTCTTAATGGGTAATTCTGCCTCGTCGACAATTGCTGGTCACGGGAAGGTTGTTCTGAAGCTCACCTCTGGACAGGAACTGGTTCTCACCAATGTCGTCCATGTACCAGATATGCGCAAGAATCTGATCTCTGGATCGCTTATAAGTAAGCATGGATTCTCTGTGAAGCTGGAAGGTGATAAGCTAATCCTAACGAAGAATGGGATGTATTTGGGTAAGGGTTTTGTTTGTGATAATCTGTTTAAGATGTCTGTTGAGGCAGTAATCCGAAAGGATAATATAACCGAGGCTTCCACCTCGAAGAACCCTAAGATTAATGATAAGAAATCAATTGCTTATCTCGCTGAGTCTTTTAATATTTGGCATGAAAGATTAGGACATGTTAATTACAAGTCTATGAGTAGATTAATGAACATGAATATGATTCCTAAATGCAAATTAAGCAAAGACAAATGTGAAGTTTGTGTCCAAGCCAAACTCACCAAAACGCCATCACCCAGCGTTCAAAGAACAACAGAATCTCTAGGTTTAATTCACACAGACTTATGTGATTTAAAATATATTCAAACTAGAGGAGGCAAGAAATATTTCGTGACTTTCATAGATGATTGTACGAGATATTGTTACATCTTTCTACTGCGAAGTAAAGATGAAGCCTTGGACAAATTCAAAGAATACAAGCTGGAAGTTGAAAACCAACTCGGCAAGACCATAAAAAAGGTCAGAAGTGATAGGGGTGGTGAATACAGTGAACCATTTGATGCATTCTGTAGAGCACATGGCATTATTCATCAAACAACTGCCCCCTATTCACCCGAATCCAATGGAGTTGCTGAAAGAAAAAACAGAACTCTAAAGGAATTGATGAATGCAATGTTGCAGGAATCTGGGTTAGCCCAGAACATGTGGGGGGAAGCTCTGCTTACCTCAAATTATATCCTGAACAAAATTCCACACAAAGTCACAGGAAAAACTCCTTATGAACTTTGGAAAGGTAACGTACCTTCGTATGCATACCTGAAAGTGTGGGGGTGCCTGGCAAAAGTTGCAGTACCACTTCCGAAAAAGGTCACCATTGGACCTAAAACGGTAGATTGCATTTTCATCGGATATGCACACAACAGTAGTGCCTATCGATTTCTGGTACATAAATCAGATATACCAGATATTCATGTAAACACAATAATGGAGTCAAGGAATGCATCCTTCTTCGAAAATGTGTTTCCATGTAAGGATAGAGGAAATCCTAAACGAACTCGTGACGAACGAGATGCTAGCAATGAGGCAAGCACTTCAGGCACTTCTGCAGAAGAAGAAGTAGCCGAACCGAGACGAAGCAAGAGAGCTCGTAAGGAGAAGACATTTGGCTCTGAGTTCATAATGGCATTCCTAGCGGAAAGTGGTCCAAGAACCTTCATGGAAGCGATGTCTACACCTGATGCACCTTTCTGGAGGGAAGCATCTAACAGTGAAATCAACTCAATCATGCAAAATCATACTTATGAGTTGGTAGACCTACCTCAAGGTTGCAAACCTCTAGGTTGCAAATGGGTCTTCACCACTAAGCTAAAAATTGATGGCTCTATAGACAAATATAAGGCCAGACTTGTGGTACAAGGATTTCGTCAAAAGGAAGGATTATACTTCTTTGACACTTATTTTCCAGTGACGAGAATTACTTCGATTCGCATGTTGATTGGAATCGCAGCTTTAAGAAACCTTGAAATACATCAAATGGATGTTAAGACTGCTTTCCTAAACGGAGATTTAGAGGAAGAGATCTATATGAATCAACCTGAGGGTTATGTTGCTCCCGGACAAGAGAAGAAAGTCTGTATACTTGTCAAATCGCTATACGGACTCAAGCAAGCTCCAAAGCAATGGCATGAAAAATTTGACAGTGTTATGATGTCAAATGGCTTTCACATCAATGAATGTGATAAATGCATCTATATCAAAACTACTTCACAAGGTTATGTGTTGTTGTGTTTGTACGTAGATGACATGCTAATCATGGGAAGCAACAAAGATATAATCATTCAAACTAAGAACATATATGCTGAATGGAAAGTTTGACATGAAAGACATGGGATTAGCAGATGTAATTCTAGGGATTAGGATTATTCGAAATTCAAAAGGAATAATTCTGTCTCAAGATCATTACGCTACTAAAATCCTAGAGAGATTTAAGACCTACTCCAATGGGACTGCGAAAACTCCACTTGATCCTCAACTTCACTTGACAAAGAATCCAGATGAAGCAGTGTCACAAGTGGAGTATGCAAGAGTCATCGAGAGTCTAATGTACTTAACGAATTGTACTAGACCCGATTTAGCACACTCAGTAAACGTACTAAGTCGTTACACGAGTAATCCAGGTCATACCCATTGGAGAGCCATAACTAGGGTATTAAATTATCTTAGATACACCAAAAGTTATGGGCTGCACTTCGGTAAAGAACCAGCAGTTCTGGAAGGGTACAGTGATGCCAATTGGATTTCAGATTCAAGAAACTCAAAATCCACGAGTGGATACGTTTTTACGCTTGCTGGTGCAGCAATATCCTGGAAATCTTCCAAACAAACACTCCTGGCCAGATCAACCATGGAGTCAGAGTTTGTAGCTTTAGACAAAGCTGCTGAGGAAGCAGAATGGCTTCGAAACTTTTTGGAAGATATCCCGATGTGGGAGAAACCAGTGCCAGCTTTACGAGTACATTGTGATAGTCAGTCGGCTATCTCTCGGGCACTGAATAGTCTATATAATGGCAAGTCTCGTCATATAAGAAGACGACATAAGACCATTAGACAATTGATCTCAACTGGTGTAATAACGATAGATTACATCAAGTTGGCTGATAACCTAGCGGATCCGTTTACCAAAGGTTTGCCGCGAGATCAAATTGAAAAATCATCAAAAGGAATGGGTTTAAAGCCTATAGAAAAAGATGACGTTTGACAGATACCCCATCTATGTGACTGGAGATCCCAAGATCTAGGTTCAAAGGGAAACAAAATTAAACTGATTCGAGTTGAGCACTGTGAGACCATGTCTCTGCCCAGTTCCTAGGATGATAAAACAGTGCTACCTGTGGATAGTAAGGATAAGCGTTGGCTTTTAATGATTGTATAGTTGTGTAGATAGTGGAGTGTGACAGGACACTTCTGAAAACAAGCTAATAAAATCACCTAGTGAAGTGTGAAATGGGGCCGTTTCTAGGAGAATGAAGGATAAGGCTATATTCTCCCAATTCACTCACGAATACCAGGAAAGTTCAAGGCCAAAATGAACCCAATAGAGAACAAAGTTCTACGAGAAGATGTCTCTGTGCGATACCTGTTGTCTAAGTTTACATCAAAATCCGGGCGGTTCAAGACATCATGTTCACCTCCTGGCCAAGTAAACTCGACAGATATTAAAAATGATTGGTTCAAAACTGGAAAATGCTACCTCTCAGATCCAGTTACATTTTCGTATACTCTCGAAAGTCTGTCTACGTCTAGATGAGTCTAGTCAAGTATGTCTAGTAAAGTCTAGTCTGTACAATTTTCATATGTTTTAGAGTCATTTCTATTCATGTGGGGGATTGTTGGAACTAATTTTTTGTCAAAGCTCGAGGGCTTGATAAAATTGTGTAAGTGTGAAAAGAAACGAGTTAAGCTCTTTCTAATGAAATATTTTCATTAACCGAGAAAAGTTTTCTCGTGTATATATGTTGGAATAGTTGTGTCATGAATGAACAACATGAGAGAAGAAAAGACCATACGTGCGACGTTCGCACTTTGGGCCTTGTTGGGCTCGTGGACTTTTTGAGGTATCGATCGATATCGATACTCAACAAGCCGACTTAAAAAATCGCAGCCGCCAGAATATTCCATATCTGTGGGGGAAAAACCCTAGCCTCTCTCCTATATATACAATACGATTTTCACCTAAAAAATCATCATCTGATACACAATAAACACATTCTAAAAGTTCTAGCAATCGTTTCTTCAATTCTCTACTGCTTAGAGTAAGTTTCTATTCGAGAGTATCGTAGAATAATGGTCGATAGATCTGAATCATGGTGTTGATGATTCAGTTAAACTTTGGTTGTATCCTGGGACTCATGGATCTATAAAAACCCGTCACACTACGGGAGATTCTTAGAATTAAGGAAAGAGATTCATCTCGCCTCCTTGGATCTTGTTTATTGCTTTATCGTTTATGAATCGTCTATTCCTTAATGTTTATTTATATATTATCGTGATTAAATCTTTTCTGTCTGTAGTGTAAATTTTGGTCCTACACAATACTGAGAACATCCTTGGATACGTGCATGCTGACTTGTGGGGATCCCCGAGTGTCACTCCATCATTATAAGGAAAGCAATACTTTCTGTCTATTATCGATGATAAGACAAGAAAGGTGTGGCTTATGTTCTTGAAGACCAAAGATGAAACCTTTGAAAGGTTTAGTGAATGGAAAAATCTGGTCGAGAAGCAAGTGAACAAGAGTGTGAAGATTCTCAGAACTGATAACGACCTAGAGTTTTGCAACATCAAGTTTGATGAATATTGTAATACACATGGTATTGAAAGACATCGGACCTGCACATACACGTCACAACAAAACGGTGTTGCGGAGAAGATGAACCGAACCATAATGGAGAAGGTGAGGTGTATGCTACACGAATCAGGCCTTCGTGAAGACTTTTGGGCAGAAGCAGCTACAACTGCTGCATATTTGATCAATAGATCACCTTGTTCTGCTATTGATCACAATGTACCAGAGGAGCTATGGTTAAACAGGAAGCCTGGTTATAAGCATCTTCGGAGATTTGGCTCAATGGCTTATGTTCACTATGACCAAGGTAAGTTGAAGCCGAGAGCACTCAAAAGAATCTTCCTTGGTTATCCACCAGGCACAAAAGGGTTTAAGATCTGGTTACTTGAATCTGAGAAGTGCGTCATAAGCAGGAATGTCATATTTCAAGAAGAGAAAGTGTTTAAAGACTTGAAGCCAGAGGAGCAACATGAAACTAATAAGACATCTGTGAATAGTCAATCCTGTGGAAAAGGGAATATCGACTTTGTTACTGGGGTAGAGTCAGAAGAGAAACATCAAGACACAAATCAAGTGACTCCGATTCCAGGTGGAGTTGCAGATGATCACTCAAGTGACTCAGAAGAAGAAGAGTTTGTAGATGCTAGTGAGGAACAAGCTGGCATTGAGTTAGCTGGATATCAGTTGGCTAGAGACAGACCTCGGAGAAATCCAGTTCAACCCAGAAAGTTTCAAGACTTTACAGTGGTAGCATTTGCTCTTATGGCTGCAGAAGACTTAGATGTTGAAAAGCCACAATGTTATCATGAAGCTGTGACATCAAGAGAATGGGAGCAATGGAATGCGTCTATGAAAGAAGAAATGTGATCTTTATCAAAGACTAAGACCTGGGATATTGTTGACAGGCCCAAAGACAAGAAAGTAATAGGCTGCAGGTGGTTGTATAAGAAGAAACCAGGGATTCCAGGCGTAGAACCAGAGAGATTCAAATCCAGATTGGTTGCAAGAGGTTTCACACAAAGAGAAGGGATTGATTATCAGGAAGTATTTGCTCCGGTCGTAAAACATGTCTCCATAAGAATTCTGATGTCTGCAGTAGTGAATCAAAACCTAGAGCTTGAACAAATGGATGTTAAAACAGCATTCCTTCATGGAAAACTAGAGCAAGAGCTCTACATGGAGCAACCTGAAGGATTTGAAGTGAATAAGGAAAAGGACCAGGTATGTCTCCTCAAAAAGACTTTGTATGGCCTAAAGCAATCTCCAAGATTATGGAACCAGAGATTTCATCAGTTCATGGAAGAGCAGGAGTTTACAAGAAGTGATTATGACTCTTGCGTCTATGTGAAGAAGGTTGATTCAAGGTGGGTTTATCTGCTGTTATATGTTGATGACATACTCTTGGCAGCAAAAGAGATGTCTGAGATCATTAAACTCAAAGAAGTGTTAAGCTCCGCGTTTGAGATGAAGGATATGGGACCTGCTAGCAGAATATTGGGAATCGACATCAAGAGAGACAGAGAGAAGGGAATTCTGTACATGTCTCAGTCTGGGTACCTAGAGAAAGTTGTCAAGAAGTTCAATATGGCTGATGCAAAGACTGTAAACACACCAATGGGAGGACATTTCAAGTTGGCTACAGTCAAAGATGAATCTGAGTGTATTGATACTGATAAATTCCCGTATTCAAGTGCTGTAGGAAGCCTCATGTATGCACTTGTTGGAACAAGGCCAGACATGGCATATGCTATCGGTCTTATCTGTAGATTCATGAGCAAACCAGGAAAAATACATTGGGAGGCTGTTAAGTGGTTACTCAGGTATGTTAAGGGTTCTGCAAATTTGAATCTCGTTTTCACAAAGGGAAAGGATCTCATGGTTCAAGGGTACTGCGATTCTGATTTTGCTGGGGACTTGGATAGAAGAAGATCTATCAGTGGGTATGTATTCACAATGGGAGGTAATACAGTGAGCTGGAAATCAAGTTTACAACACGTTGTTGCTTTATCTACTACTGAGGCATAATATATCGCGTTAACTGAAGCAGTGAAGGAAGCAGTATGGATCAAGGGGTTATTAAAGGACATGGGATTTGAGCAAAACAAAGCAGTTGTGTGGTGTGACTCTCAATCTGCTATATGTTTGTCTAAGAACAACACATTTCATGAAAAGACAAAACATATAGCAGTCAAATATCACTTCATCAGAGACATCATTGAATCAAAAGAAGTTGAAGTGGAGAAGATTCACACATCAAGGAACCCGGCAGACATTTTGACCAAGACGGTTCCTGTGAACAAATTTGTTGCAGCTTTAGATTTCCTAAAGCTGACCAACTGAAGAAAAGAAGCATTCGTGCTGGAGGTAAGGTCCTAAGTTTGTGTGATGTATTGCGTGGAGTGAAACTTGATGCAAGGTGGAGTATGTTGAAGCTTGAAGCCGGTTAT
The DNA here is from genome assembly GCA_002933935.1 of Eutrema yunnanense. Taxonomy (NCBI): domain Eukaryota; kingdom Viridiplantae; phylum Streptophyta; class Magnoliopsida; order Brassicales; family Brassicaceae; genus Eutrema; species Eutrema yunnanense. The sequence continues at coordinate 24,875 of PKML01043369.1, read as the reverse complement.
GCCTCAAGTTTCAGTGTTGGTTCAGAGGGATTGTGAAGTTGGTTTGATTGTTGGTTTGATTGTTGGTTTGATTGGGAATCTGAGATAAGGGTAATGATCAGAACGGTGAGTTTTGATTATTGGTATCGAAGACTGAAGACTCTTTCTTGCTTAGAGGGTTCCACGTATCAAAACTATAAAAGGACAGCTTCTTCTCCTTCTCACGTAACCTGTTCTCCGACTTGTTCCCTTGTTGAGTTTTGGCTTGGTTTAAGCTGTGTAAGAACTTGCTCTCTCTTGTCAATATATCGCCTGGACTGATTCCGGCCCCGGACGTAGACATCATCACACTGATGAGTTGAACCGGGTTAAAAAACCGTGTCTCGTGTCTCTGTTTTACTATCTCTTTCTCTCTGTTTTCTTCAAACCCATTTCTTCGAAATACAAACGAGTGAAAGAGTGAGAGAGAGGTTAGATCTGAGTTTAAAAGGTGGTTCAAACCACAACAGCCAAAAAATTACTTGTCTCGCCGGAAGATACATAGAATGATGGAGAAAGAGAAAGAGAAAGAGAAAGAGAAAGAGAAAGAGAAAGATGATGAATGAAAAAAAAATAAAAGATTTTGCAAAGAAGAAGATAAGGAGAGAGATATACATTTTAGTAATAAAAATAAAATCAGAATGGCATAGAAATGTAAATAATATTGTTTTGGGAGGGCAAGAAAGAATTTTCAAGTCAAAAACTACCCATTTAGCAAAGGGGAACAAAACACACCCATTTAGCAAATTAGAAACTTGTACATAGGGGTGGGCATTTTAACCGAACCAAACCGAACTCAAACCGACCCAAACTAAACCATAGTTAATATCCAACCATTTGGTTGAAATTTTTCTCAACTCGAACGGTTCGGTTTTAACTCGAACGGTTCGGTTTAAAACCGAACCGATAAACCAATGTGTTTTTGTTAATTAATTAATTAATAATATTAAAAATAATAACACATATGGTGGTAGTTTTATATTAATGCTATAAGCCTATAATGACTCATATAAGAGATGAATAAACATTGACTTGTATAATTAACTTATATTTAAGTTATTGGCTTGTTGTAGATTCATTTTAGTGGCATGGGAGAGACGAAGCCATGAATTTTTTCATTTTTTTATTTTGATTAAATGGAATAATTTCAGTTTGGTTTTAAAATTTTAGGGAATGGTTTTTTTTATGACTTCGTTTTGTTTACGTTTCGTTAGGATTCTTGTTTTTATAAGTTGATTTTTTAAAAACCGAACTAAAACCAAACCAAAGTACAACCGAACCGAACTAAACCAAACCGAACAAAACACAAACCGAACTAAACTTATTTCGGTTGAGTTCGACTAGAGTTTTATTGAACCCGAATCAACCGAACCGAACCGAACCCGAAATTAAACCGAAATGCCCACCCTACTTGTACACACCATATTTCCGAATTTTCTCTTATTATTTAAAGACTCAGTAAGACTCACAAGGAGATGACACATCAGCTCTCTTTCTTATGCCACATCAGATTTCAAAAACCATAACAGCTCATCATGCCCTTTTGACACTGATGCATGCAGGATTGTCGCTCAGCTTCAGGTAATAAATTTATAAGCCCTATGCGTCTACAAGTGCACAGTAGTGCGAAGTAGTACTTAGGGTGTCGATCCACATGGAGAGCACGCTTTTCTGTAAAACCTTAGACATATAATTAGTAAGGAAGTCTAAAACGAAGGGGTTGTTATAGGGTTTTTGGGTGTCACGATTTTGTAGCTAGGAATTAAATAAACTAAGGGAAAAATAAGAAAGCAAGCAAGTAGAATAAACGAGTAAGCAAAGCGAAGTTGTATACAATTAAACGAAACGTTGGGCAATCGGGAACTCTCTAGGGATCATGGTCGAAATATCATAAGCAATTAATTAGGATTTTAAAGCGACTTTTGTCGTCTATGGGTTCATGAACTTGGAACACGAAAATATGCAAGCCTACTGTCGTAGCACTCCACACTTATAATTTATATACTCGACCAGTCACTTTCGTCTCTAGCCGCGCAGAAAATTCTGATGACAAAGACAAGTTCGTTAACGCTCACAACGCCCTATAAGTATACTTTCAAAATCTTATAGCACGATTGCTCGCCTACCCTAGTTCAATCATATAGATTCAGCACTGTTGTGGCTCTAAAGATACTTAGGTTCAGTTGCAAGGTGGCCAATCAAGCAAACATGCATTAACAATAAAGATAGAACGAAGAACCCTAATCGATATCCTAATTTAAAAACCTAATGATAAATTGATCCATGAGATTCCCTTGAAATCCCTATACCCAACAAGAAAACTACTCAGGCATGACCATGTAAGACAAAATCAAGTTTCTGAATTGCATAATCAATAGATAAGAAATAAAACAAGAGGGTTCAAGAGAAATCTCTATCTCCCTAAACAAAGAACTAAGAACAAAAGTTTGGTGCAAAAAGTAAACTAAAGGTGGCACCCAAGAAGCACACAAAATAGGGTCTCTAAAACATGTATTTATTGATCTTCTACTCTTATTTTCGTCGGTTTTTAGGGTTTCTCCGCAATTAGGCTTGACGGGAATCGAATGGGCTCGAAATTGGGCTTCGGGATTGAAACAGAAGCTGGTCGCGGGTCCAATGCTTCTGACCTCGGTGAACTACCTCTTGGCCGCGGGCGGAGAGCTTCTGCCCGTGGTGAACTTCCTCTTGGCCACGGGCGGAGAGCTTCTGCCCGTGGTGAACTGCCTCTTGGCCGCGGGCAGAGCTGCTCCAGGGGTGGCCAGATGGGACTTCTTGATCTTCATGTATCTTTTGATTGAACCATTGGATCGTCCTCAAATTAGTTGGAATGGAAAGGTAGCTGGTCCGTCTTTGATGTCTCCAAAATTGGGTTGGATCAGACGGTGAGAAGAACCTCTTTGGCAGTTGAACTTCTGACGATTTGACTCCGCGCCAAAAATTTGAATTTTCTCCTATTTGCATTGCTTTTGCAAACCTCTCAATGTGATCCATGGGGTGTTCATGAAAAAGACCATGAAAAGGGTGCTGACCCACAAGAGCGTAGTATGCAGGTTTCAGCTCAAAGTCATTCCTCTGGAAAGCAGGTGGACGAATCGCTGATCGGTTGGCATAGAACTGATTAGGCCTGTTATACTCTCCAATTGTCCTACCACGATCAACCACATTATTCCCAACATTCACAACAGCTGGAGGGACAATGATGTTTCCATCTCCATCAAGTCGTTGCCTCCTCTCATTGCACAAATGACCCTCTTGGTCTCTCAAAGCTCCAGCATCGTCACGGACCAAAACCACTGGATTGTTCATCTCTGCTGGCGTCTTTGCTTTCATGTTTGTGCGTTCCAAAAGTGCTAGTTCTTCAAGGGAAAGATTAACTAGCTGAGTGCTCTTGTTTCTTCTGGTTTCACGATTAGGCATACACCTGAAACACAAAAGTCAAAGCACGTAAGTAAAAAAAAAAAAAAAATACGACGAGTATCGACCGACACCAGTTGGGTATCGATCGACACCGTCGAACTTAGTCGAATTCTTAAGCTGAAATCTAATGGCAAATTTAGAGTCCCCGGCAACGGCGCCAAATTTTGATAAGCTCAAAATTAATACCCTAAAGTACTAACAGCTTTGCCGATTGTAGTATTTAGGGGTCGAATCCACAGAGACTCAAGAATCATACAATAGATTATATATATATAAGAATTAAGCTAAGTAAATCAATGAAAAGGAAACAACAATGCAAATTAAATTGTTGTAAATTCAATGGAGGAGAGATAGGTTCAGGGTATTTCTCAGGAAATCAGAGAATGCAGATAAACTAACTAATCATGATTCAGGTTATGCACGGTTCTTGAACTCAAATCACTATGCTATAATTAACCAACCGTCGTTGCGAGAATTATCTAAGTCTAAATCCCAGAATCCCAAATCTCTTTGCAAATCCTAAAGATCTAAACCAGCTTGAAAGTTCAGGTTTGATATATTCACAAAACAACTAAACCAAATCTCTTTGCGAATAGCTATTTTGCTCACCCTAAGTTTTGTCAGATTATCAATTGCATTGTCGTGCCTAATCGATTAACCTAAGATCTAAGTTCTAGATTCGTCAACCTAGAATTAGCTTTGAGAACAACCTATGGTGAAGAACTAATTCAGATTATGAATCCTAACTAATCAATTACCAGCACTCAATGAAATCCTTTATGAGAAAACCCTAAACATAAACCTAAGTTGGACAAGAAAAGTTGTATTTAAAAAAAAAGGCAAGAAACAAGTAGTTGCAGGCTTAATAAATGCACAATCAAAAGATTGCCACAAATCAGAAGTTGAATCTGTCAAAAAAAATCGAAGATGACTTATACTCTTTTAGCACAAATCAAAATGTCTGCGTCAAGGAAAAACTCACGGCTGATCGGGATTGAAGTTTCCTCCTCAAAAGCTTCTGTATAACTCCTCCTCCAACCATTTGATGAACGCTTGTACCAATCAACTCGTTGAAGAAAAAAACAACAACATAGACGATGGTTTAAAACAGCGTAATAAACAAATGAGATACTGATGGCAATTACACTTAATACGAATATCCAAAATTGCGTGATAAGCCCCTAGAATTTCGATTCTACATACAGATCCATCCGACAAATATATATATCCAGCAAAACAAAACGAAGAATGAAAAAAAAAGACATCCACCGGTTTGGAGGCGAGATATACCGATCGGAAAAGAGAAAAATCTCCATGTTTTTACAATTCAAACACCACGAACAGAAATTTTGATTTCCTCAAAATTTATCTTCTTCTTTCGAGTAATTAACAACAAAAATCATACCTCAATTCGCTGACGAAGCCTTCTGATTCGACGAACTGGCCATAGTCTTTTCTTTCCGTTGCCCCTTTTTACCTCTGATTTCGATGAACTAACCCTAGACTCGCGACGAAGAAGACTTTAATGGAGTCTGTATCCTTTTTTAAAAAAAATACAACTTTTCTTGTCCAACTTAATGTTTTGTTTCGTAAAAATTACAAGTTAAACACATTGGCCTACTGGTGAAGCTTCCTTCCTTATCCCGTTCCAACCCGGGTTCGAATCCCAGGGTGAGGAATTTTTTTTTCTATCAAAACGACGTCGTTTCGTTGTTTCTTTCCAACGGGGATTCCACCGTGGCAGGTGACTCAGCTCCGTTAACAATTTGACGGGGTTGACTAACGGAGAAAAAGTCAATGCATGAATTGGCCAAAAAAAACAAAGTTCGTGTATGAATATTCCAGTTTTTAATAGTTCGGACATGTGTGGGCACAGATCAATAGTTTGGGTCATAATCGGTACCAATGACCTTAGTTGAGGTACTAATTAGCCGTTCTCCCGTAAAGGAATGGTGAGATGAAGATCCATTTTCTTGATTTTTTTTTTCTTACATGATCTTTTTTTTTTGTGAGGCATTGATGTGTGTGTATATATATAGTCTTAATTATCATCAAATGTTTTCAAATTTTGACATATTCTAAGTTTGGTTCATGACTAATTTGGAAAAAAAAGACTTTCTTGAGAGTTGATATAGGCTCTAACTTGTATGTTTGGCCTAAAAATATATCATCTACTTAATATATGGAAAATAAGTCTATGCTAAGTAAAGTTTTTAGCAAAAACAATAATTCCGTCGATACATTTTTTATTAATTAAAAGAATTGGTTGTTTTATATATATATACTAGATAAGTACCGCATATATGCGGGTTTGTAATTTAATATTTTATAACCCGTGAAAAAAATGAAAGATGATAAAATGGAAAACAAAATTAGATCACCCGTGAAAATATCTTATACATAAATTTAGAAACAAAGTTTACGATAAAATAAATATATACATTGAAAGAAAAATTTGGTGAATAGATGCAGTAAATAGTTGTGGATACGATTATTGGATTTTTTTTTTTTTGTAATTGATATAATACCAAATTGTGGTTTATATAGAGGTGAAAAATTAAAATTCTTTTTCTTTTATGATTAATTTTCTTAATTTAAATGGAAAACTACAAAATATTTTTTCCTTACTATATTAATCTTGCCTTTTAGGATAAATTATAAATTAAAACTAATTTGATTAATATTTACTTTAATTCATTTGTTTTTTAAATT
>PKML01043369.1:0-11381 GCA_002933935.1 Eutrema yunnanense | reverse complement strand
ATTTAGTAAAAATATAATGTGATATTTGTTACCTCTTCAAATATCTCGTCCATCTGGGCTGTGGTCAAAGCGGCATTGGACTGGACCGAGCTACCGCCATGTGATAGCTGCTGAGAGAGTTGAGTTTGACGCTCCTCGATCCGTGCATGCACGTCATTGTAGACCTATTCCGCTCGAGGATCCACAAAAGAACCGTCATTCTTTTTGTGAGATTCCTCAAAAACTCTAGTCATCGGAGAAAGTTCGCATCCGTTTGCCTACAAAATAAAGATTAAAAAATGAACAGTTAAAGATTAAATTTAATTAGTTAAAAAGCATAAAAATATATATAAGGAAACAAATCATACCATTTGTAGACGCCTTCCCGCAAATGACGTCTGGCCTGAAATATGTGGCAACACCGCCCGACGACCGTCTGGACCGATAGTGTTCCGGGAAGCGGAACACTTAGCAGCCACCGCCTGCGAATGCGGTTTCGTCCAATATGCCTTCAAGCCGTTCCAGACTTCGAAAGACATGTACGGGGGCTTCGCCTCATCGCCGTCAACCTCCCGCTTCCGCTTCCAATCGGAGACGGTATTGTTGAGCCCGAGTTTTCCCTTCTCCTTAAACTCCGTCTTCACCGTCTCGTTGATCGCAACATCACAATGCCATTTTTGCTATAAAAACAAGAAAACAATTAGAAAAGAATAAATAAAATAAAATAAAATTAGATAATAATTAAAAAAAAAAAAATTACCGCGAAACATTTGAACCACGTCTCAACGACGTCGCCCGGAACGGCCGACCAATTGTAGTGGGGCTCGTCGAAGTAGGCCTTGACGGTGTTAGACACACTCCGCCCGACTTTGTTGTCCTCTTTAAACATGAAATATACAAATATAATTATCAGTTAAAAACATATATATATATATATTAATGAAAAAAAAAATCTTACGTACCAAGAAGTCCTGGGCGGGCGGAGCGGATCTAACCGGGGTAAAAGATGATGACCCGGCGACTGCAAAATGTCCTCGATCGTCAATCCCGCATATGGCAAAACGGGTCGAGGTGCTGCAGGTGGAGGTGCAGTAGGCATCTGTGGGGCGGGCCCGGTGTCCGAAACCAAAGACGGGGTGGCAGACGATGACGGGACATCAGAGTTAACACTCGGTCTCGACTCGTCACCCATAAATGCCCGATAGTGAGTCTTACGTGGCCCCATATCTAAAAAATAAGAAACGACTATCAAAAATATAATCCAATATAATCCAATCCTATCTAATTCCAATCCGAACTAATAATTACAATCCTAAGTAATAATGATAATCCTATCTAATATTTAAAAATTATATAATTAAACTAAACAATTAACAAAAAAATTTACCTTAGTTTGGCTTAGAGAGAGAGACAGGTCACACGGTAGAGAGATAGAGAAGAAGATTGTGAGCGATGAGGAGAGAAATCTCGCTGGGTTATATAGATTTTGTGACCGTCGTAAAATTGATAACACCATATTTTACATATTTTTAAGGTTTAGTTTCATAGGTTTTTAATCCCACTTTGTATAGTTTTGGGATCTTTTCATGCATTTGAGTCTCATTTTGTTTTAACTTGCATTTTAGAAGTCCTAGATAGTTTTGTGTCGTTTTTGGCTTGCTGGAGCCTTTTTCAGGTGTTTAGGAGTGCTTGGAGCAGCTTGGATCAAAGGAGACACTTGAAGATCGAAGGAAGATCGAAAAATGACCAAAAGGAGCAAAATACACATCGGATCGGTTGATAACCGATACCGATAACCGATCAACATTCCTGATCAAGACGATGTGCCTGAAAGATCCAACCCGAAGAACACCTTGCCCTTAGAATTAGACTGGGAGATCTTAACGAAAGTTATTCGAAATTGAGTTAGCTTTCTAATGGAAGTGGTTTCATATCATTCTCATCAGCGATTCGCGAGATGCATTTGAGTTACTGAAGACATGTCATTACCGGAAAATGCAGCAGCAATCCGAAGTAGCTGAAAGATCATGTCGGATGGAAGCCTTCCCGTACCCAGTTTAATCTCAAATTTGGACACAAGATAGACAAGTGAGTTAGCTTCGCGTGAGCGTTGTATTCGTGTCATTCAGGGCGGTGGTTCAAGAGTTATGACTAATATAGTGAAGACCTATCAGGCAGAAATTGTCTAACCGATCGCCAAGGTCGATGGCAGAATTTTAACAAGCGGGATCGGTTTATAACCGATCCCCGTAACCGATGCCGCCACTTTTAGTGTCCATTTTTGTATTTAAGTCATTTTTACTCATTAAAAACATAAGTCTTCTTCATTATTTTTGTGTGTGCGACCCAAGAACTCTCTCTAGAGCTTTTTGGGTTGATCTTCATGTATAATCCACACTTTTGAAGGTTTCTTCACTCTTGTTTCATATTATCTTTATTTGATTCTTCTTTTATCTTTTAATCGGTTTAAATTTGTGATTTTTGTTGTTTTTGTGAGTTGACTTTTATTTTCTGGGTTTGTGTTCTTCATGTTCTTAGTATGAACACACAAAAATAAGTGTTCTTCAATTTCGAATAACTTTCGTTAAGATCTCTCAGTCTAATTCAAAGGGCAAGGTGTTCTTCGGGTTGGATCTTTCAGGCACATCATCTTGATCAGGAATGTTGATCGGTTATCGGGATCGGTTATCAACCGATCCGATGTGTATTTTGCTCCTTTTGGTCCTTTTTCGATCTTCCTTCGATCATCAAGTGTCTCCTTTGATCCAAGCTGCTCCAAGCACTGCTAAACACCTGAAAAAGGCTCCAGCAAGCCAAAAACGACACAAAACTATCTAGGGCTTCTAAAATGCAAGTTAAAACAAAATGAGACTCAAATGCATGAAAAGATCCCAAAACTATACAAAGTGGGATTAAAAACCTATGAAACTAAACCTTAAAAAGATGTAAAATATGATGTTATAAAAAATCGATGGTAATTTACGACAAGTTTACGACGGATCCGTCGTAAAATCGTTGTAAATTACCATTAACATTACGACTGATCCGTCGTAAACTCGTCGTAATATAAGAAATCTAAACCCTAAATCCTAACATACATAACCGTGCTGAATTAACGAAGTAAATTTGTACATCAAAAACTTTTCATTGTACATAATATAATAAATAATGACGTATCAATCTAACAAATACTAAATTTCCTTATCTCCTCCTACTTCTCTATAACATTCGTTCGATAAGTTTCTTCGTAACTTGCATGAAGTATAAATTGTTAATCATTTTTGTATTATGTCAAAAAACTAACCGATAACATATGTAAAACAATATAATTGATGAAATACCAAACATTTACAACTTATACTCAACCCTAAACCCTAAACCCTATTGAGTATTACGACGAAATTACGACGATTTAAGACACATTAGTCGTAATCGCGTCGTAAAAGTATATGTCGTAACATCATCGTAATTTGCCGTCGAGTTTACGACGGATCCGTCGTAAAATCGTCGCAATCTTAGAAATATAAACTCTATACCCTAAACCATAATACACATATCCATATTGTATTAAGGAAGTATATTTGGTAATCAAAAACTTCTCATAGTAAACAATACAATCAATAACGACGATTGAATATAATATTTGTTAAAATTCATTTTGTTACATAATAGTGTATAACATTCGTTCTTATAAGTTCATTCGTAACATGCATGAAATATAAAATGTTAATCATTTTTGTATTACGTATACTACGAATCGAAAACTTATGTAAAACAATGTAATTGATGCAAAACCAAACATATACAACATATCATCAACCCTAAACCCTAAACCCTAAATCCTAAAACCCTAAATCCGAAAACCCTATTAAGATGGATTCGTCGTACTGTCGTCATAATTTACCATCGACATTACGATGGATTCGTCGTAACATCGTCGTAAGTATTACGTCGAATTTACGACGATTGTGTCTTCAATCGTCGTAAAGCCGTCGTACTTTGATAACCGGAGATAACCGGAGATGAGATCGAAAGGACCCCCGTAGGTCTAATATTTCCCAAACCATAAAATAACCCCCGTAGGTTAATATTCGACCTACGGGAATCCTAACGATCCCATCTCCGATTATCTACGGTCATATGCTGAGATCCGCCCATAATCTTCAAGTTTTATTATAAAAATAAAAATAAGAGCAATTACATATATATAAATCAATCAGAATCATCATCTCCGCTTGGTTCATCAACTTCATTGGGTTCATCATCTTCAGGTTGAGAATCGTCACTCTCATCAAACTCATCGGAATCGCCTTCTTGTTCAGTGTCGCCAGCTAGATATTCAAGTTCCCTGTTGCGGGGATCAATTAACAGAACGTTCTCCGTAATCTATGGTTCTGTAATATCACAACAAGAATCTTGTTGCATTGGAAGATCGTCAACACCAACAATTTTACCCCTTTGAGCTATTTTAATAACCGATAACCATGTGGGCCCAGTGTTTCGAACTCGCGGATAAGGCACGAACGTTACTTGTTCTGCTTGTGATGCTAGGATAAATGGTTCAAACTTGTTGTATCGCCGTGCTTTGTTGACGTCTGCCACACCAAATTTGTTAATTCGCACCCCTCGACCGACTGTTGGATCGAACCAATCGCATTTGAAGAGAACGCATTTCATACTAACCAAGCCGGGGTACTCCACTTCGATTATTTCTTGCAAAACCCCATAAAAATCTATTTCACCCCTAACACATACTCTGTAGTTGGTAGTTGCCCGCCGAACGCCGTATTTGTATGTATGAAACACATAACCCCGGGTGAAATACATGGGCGCAATCTTTATTTTTCCGAGGGGGCCTAGTATTAACTCATGAAACCATATTGGATATTCGGGGTCGTCATGATCCACCTATGAAAGACACACATATCGAGAAGTGTGCATGTTAGATCGAGCATCAATAAACTTATTGAATTTTTTTTATTACGTAAACTTACTTGCGTCTTTAACCACTTAGCAAAGTGACGATCTTTACGATCGTTTATTTCATCATCTGAAACGCCTTCAATGCATTCTCGTACCTGACTAACAAATAAACTGCAAAATATAGATTGAAATTAACACCTTTATCTTTATATATAATATTAAATTAATAGTGGATGATTAAATTGTCACGTTACCTCTCGAAAGGTTCCACTTCCTCGCAATTTAGGAGGATGTACGTATGTGCGCTGTGCTTGTCATTCTCGTTAGACCACCAAACTTCCTTCACTTTTCCACCAAGACGACCGATTGGTGAGAAGATGTCTGGGACACCCTCTACTGCATAAGTTCTTCCCACACCACCATCATCATATCGTTGGGGTTTCCGTTTGCGTGTGCGGACTTTCGTAGCGAAATAGTATGAAGTGAAGTGTGAAGTTTCTTCGGTCAAACTTCCCGCAACAATTGATCCTTCAACTCTCGCTAGATTTTTAGCCTTTCCCTTTAAATGTTTCATGAACCGCTCGAATGGGTACATCCACCTAAACTGCACAGGCCCGCCTAGTTTTGCTTCGTGAGGGAGATGAATGGGAAGATGTTCCATAACATCAAAAAACGCCGGCGGGAATATCTTCTCCAGATTGCACAACAATATTGGAATATTAGCATCCAACTGTGCAATTACATCTTCTGACAACGTCCGTGTACTAAGATCCCGGAAAAACGCTCCGATGCCTGCAACACCAAAATTATATAGTGCAATATATATATTTGAACAAATTATTTGTGATATGATGATGTCTCCCTTACCTCCAATTGCTTCGTGAACATTTCCTGGAAGGAGTTCGGCAAATGCGAAAGGAAGTAATCGTTGCATAAACACGTGGCAGTCATGACTCTTCATCCCTGAAAACTTTTGTCCTGTCTCAACAGATTTAGCCAGATTGGATACGTACCCATCAGGAAACTTCACATCAGATGAAACCCAATTGAACAACGCTGCCTTTTGTTGGGCACCCAACCGAAATATAGGAACTGGTGATTTCCCATTGCTCATAATATGCAACTCATTTCTGTTGCAAATATCAGGCAAGTCCAACCTTGACTTTCCGCTGTCTTTGGTTCTTCCTGTCACGTTTAACACCGTATGCATGATGTTATCAAAAAAAATTTTCTCAATGTGCATGACATCAAGATTGTGTCGCAACAGATGATATTTCCAGTACGGAAGTTCCCAAAAAATACTTTTCTTGTGCCAATTGTGATTCACCCCGTATCCATCAGGCATATTAGCTGGAGTGTGCCAATTTCCCCCACGATTCACAGTTTCTAGTCTCCCAAAATGATCTATTTGCGCTTCTAGATCTTCCCCAGATAGATACACTGGTGGGGGGACACGCACGATTTTGTTCTTCCTAAACAATCGCTTGTTTCTCCGATATGGATGGTGGATTGGTAGAAACGACGGTGACAATCAAACCAGCATGTTTTTCGACCATGTTTCAGCTGAAACGCATCTGTCCGATCGAGGCAATACGGACAAGATAACCTCCCATGCGTCGTCCAACCTGATAGCATCCCGTATGCAAGGAAGTCGCTTATTGTCCACATAAGCACTGCACGCATCGTAAATTTTTTCTTCCTCGAACAGTCGTATGTACGAACTCCTGTATACCACAACTGTTTCAACTCTTGTATGAGAGGCTGCAAAAACACATCAAGGGAACGTTTCAGATGCTTCGGACCAGGTACTAATATACTCAAGAATAAAAATTCTCTTTGCATGCACATATCTGGAGGAAGGTTGTATGGCATTAAGATTACTAGCTATAAAGAATATTGCCTACCAGACATACCGAATGGACTAAATCCATCAGTGCAAAGGCCAAGATACACATTTCGCTTAAATTTAGCAAATTCCGGGTGTACCGTGTTAAAGTGTTTCCAAGCTTTTGCATCTAATGGGTGAGTCACTTCTCCTTCTCTCTGCGAATGTTCTGCATGCTACCTCATCGATCCAGCTATCCTTTCAGATTGATACAATCGTTTCAACCTATCAGTTATAGGAAGATACCATATCCGTTGGTACGGTATCTTACTACGCCCAGAAGTTTGTGGCATGAATCTCTGCTTTTGGCAAAATCGACACTCCTGCAGCTTATCATCATCTTTCCAAAACAGCATACAATTATCAACACATTCATCTATCATCTCATAAGGTAACCCAAGACTAAACACCAACTTCTGTATCTCATAGTATGTTTCGGCAGCCAAATTATCATCTGGCAAATACTCTTTAATAAGATCAGCTCAATCATCCATGCAAACCTCAGCTAAGTTATGATCAGTTTTAATTTTCATCATCGTAGCTGTTAACGACAATTTAGACTGACCTTCTCAACATCCATCGTAGAGTGGCTGATTTGCAGCGGCTAACATATCATAAAACCGCTTCGCATCTACATTGGGTTCCTCAACACTATTATCAACATTTGTTTCATGAAATGAATCATTGACCATTTCATGCATCCTATCATGATCTTGATCATGACCATGATGATAACTACTACCCTGATCATAATCTAAATGACCTTGATTACTACTACAATCAGCTTGATTAGTAGTACTCCTTTCAAAACCCTCTCCATGTTGATACCAAACATAATATTGCGGCATAAACCCTCTATTTAGTAAATGGTTCCACACCGTCTCAATTTGCGTATATCTCGTATTCTTGCATTTACGACAAGGACATAACATCTTACCGCTTTCGAGGGTTGTTTGCATATTTCCGACCTGATACATGAATATTTCAAGCCAGTTTTTTAATTCTTGCGTCAACGATCCCTCCGAATCCTTTTGCGTATACATCCAACGTCGTATATCGTAAATCGACATTTTATAAAAAAAAATTTTGAAGTTTTTTTTTTTTTTTGAGAACAGAAGAGATTGTTTTTGTTTTTGATAACTATCGTTCGAAGTTGGCTGTATTTATAGAAAATTTTCGGAATTACCAACGGATTTACATCGGAAATTTACATCGAATTTACATCGAAAATAAATTTACATCGAATTTACATCGTTTATACGATGGAATTACGACGACTCAATCAGATGTAAAAAATTAGGTGACCCTTTTAAAACGTGCCCACCTACCTAGATGCATTCGACGTAATCTCGTCGTAATGTACATCGATATTAAGTCGTCGTAACATCGATGTAAGTGTTACGACGATTGTTTGGATCGTTGTAATATCGTCGTACTTTTGACGTCCAATTACGACGATATTACGACGACAATAATTTACGATGAATTTACATCGAAACAAATTTGCGTCGTAATATCGATGTAAAGTTACGACGGCCAAAATTTGATGTAAAAATTCGTTGGTAATCGGGTGTTTTCTTGTAGTGCAATCCATGATCATACGTGAGGAGTGGTATACTTATAGAGATGATGTCATAGGAAAAGCAAACTTAGTTAAGGAGAAGATTCTGAATGATGATTGGTGGGAAAAGGTGTCTTATATTATTGATTTCACAAGACCTATATATATGATATGATTAGATTTTGTGACACCGACAAGCCATGCCTTCACAATTGGTATATGAGATGTGGGATTCCATGATTGAGAAGGTAAAGCATGAGATATACAAGAAAGAAAGACGTCAACCGTCTGAATTCAGTCTCTTCTATGATGTTGTCTATGAGATCTTACTGGCTCGTTGGGCGAAGAATAACACTCCCCTACATTGTTTAGCTCACTCTTTAAACCCAAGGTATATGATTTTAAAATATGTTTTTTTTCTTTGTTTTCTTGCCACATGTGACATATATAACACATTTTTTTATGTTGTAGATTTTATAGTGAAGCATGGCTAAATGAGGATCCCGCAAGAATTGGTCCTCATAAGGATGGAGAAATCTCACGTGAGAGGATGAAGTGTTTTCGAAGATTGTTTCCTAGCTAGTACTGATGAGCATACTAAAATTATGAATGAGTATGCATTATTCTCAACGAAGAGTGGCCCTTTTGAAGATTTAACATGCATTTTGGAAATGTCTACTATGGAACCTAAGTTTTGTAAGGAAATACTTGCATTTGTAAAGAAAAAACATGTTATATATTTGTTTAAATCTATGATACATTATTTTGCATATTGTTCTTCAAAATAATATTTCTAGGTCGCATCTCCTAAGTTCTCATTTGGTATCAGTATCATAACTATTCTACTCCACCTATTTTGTAATATTTGTATAATTTATTTATATATATACCTTACAAACAAAAGCTCGAGTATCATTACAATGTATGAGTCTATAGGCTCAGGCTAATGTTTATTTGTTTCATCTAATAATACTGAAGCGTTTTGGAAAATCACAGTAATTATATATTCATCTATCAATATTGTATGGGTGTAGATATATTCAATGTCATTTTATATATCTTTGGCTATTGACATTTTCGAATAATGTTTTGGTTTTGATAGCGATAAACTTCTTATTTAGAGAGTAAAAAACTAAGGTATGATGGTTAATGTATTTTTTTCTTTCCTGAAAGACGTCTTAAACCCAAAAAAACAACAACTAAGCACATCCATTTATTTATTACTTACTATTCAGTTATGTTAATTGTAATTCATGGTTAATTGTGTCCACCGTTACACCTTACACCTTCCTCAACTTTTGTTTAGCGGTGGGCTATATCGTACTGCTACGAACTATACCAACTAAATGAGACCATATTGTACTGTTACGAATTACACCATGCCAATAAGAAATGGACCAAATTGCTTCAGTTTGCAACGTAGGGAGCGCTAAGCTTAAGTCCTCGGCTCCGGTTAACAGACTTAAGACATGATCGATCAATCTTCTTGGAACATATTCTTTAATATTGTTTTAAATGAATTGACTTCAAATTTTTATCTTCTGTCACCCCACATTTGAAGAACATGAACCATTGATCTATAAATAATAATAGTTTTACATAACCTAGAGTGAACTTTTTTAACTGAACGTGTTTAGGAAATAACCAAAGAATTATAATACTTTCCCTCCATCGGCATGTTTCGAGTGGCTATCAACAAATTTTCAAAGTTTGCTATTTTTCCAAGCATGAACACAAAATTAAACTACACAGAATTTTAGTAACAACGTAGAATATTATATCATTAATTCGAAGTATATGATTGAAAAACCTTTTGGATAATCATGGTAAGCATAAAAAAACAATTCCCAGTCGGTTAAAAACCAAACATTTTGTTATGTTGACAAGTGTCACAGTCGATTCTTACACTGGCGAAAAATTGTAATTTGCAAGATGCAATTTTTTAGAAAAACAATAGAAAATACGAGCTATAAATTTCTGTTCATCTTCCCTCTCTTTTTGGGTATCAGTTTTGATCAGTCTTCTCACTCCAATAAAACCATAATAAGCATACACTTCTTTACATCACACACAATGCGTTATCAACTGAGTCGTAGTTTCAAGTCCTTTCGCTGCCACGTGCAGGTCATGACTGGAGATCTAATTTGTATTCTTCTTGGAGAAAGTAGTAACTGAAAACAAAAACATAGACGTTGAACTCATCAATGAACTCGAGACGACAAAATAAATTTAAGAATGAAACAAAAACAATGTTTGGATGACAAAAAGAATGGGAAAGAAGAAAAAGCAAACCAAATACGATTTCTTCAATTTATTTGTTTACTTTCTTCAAATTTATTTGTTTGTAAGAATGGAATTAGAGAAGTCGCATATGACAATTAATAAAACCTAAAGAAAGATGAAACATTACGATAGTTAATAATTACATAATGGAAGATTGATATTAATAGAAGATAAATATTAAAAACTATAATTAATTTTATAATCGCCACGTGGGGCATTTTCGGTTGTTGATGTGGTACACTATGGAGATAGCTCACCTCTTTTCATATATACTAGGTGAGTATCCGCGCTACGCGCGGGTTTTGATTGGTATGACAAACAATTTTATTGTTTCTAGTCGTATCTTCAATCGCAAATAGTGAAGATGGATAATTATTTTTGGTTTTGATTTATATTGTATTTTCATGGCCATTTGATGATAACATATCTCAATTAATTGATATCTCATATCTTATAATAATAAAAACATTTTGTATGGGCACTGCAAAATAGAGAGCAATGTTACAAGCGTAAAGTATGTATAGTTGGGCGTTGCCGAGCTTCGTTGGCCACTGTGAAGCCCATTCTATTCATGAAGTTTTTGTCAAGGACCACCAACCACCAAGTTTAGGGTGGATTACTACTTTAAGTCTTCATGATTATGAATTTTAAAAGAGTTGTGTTTTCTATTAGGATATCTCATTTCTTATGCTTCGTCTTTATTCTCCCAACATCTCAGTCTGACCATACCATTTGTTTAATTTGCTTAAA
>PKML01043356.1:194220-223024 GCA_002933935.1 Eutrema yunnanense | reverse complement strand
TTTATTAAATTACTTATTATAAAATATTTAAAGATGCCAAAAACCCTTTAAACTAGTTTATTTAACATTAATAGAGAGGTTTATTGTGGTTAGATATTTTAGAAATTGGCATATGCTGATTAGTTTCATTAGTTACTGCATTTACCAAAAAACTGAATTCTCATAGGAGGTTAGCTCACAAATTATGAAATAATTTTGAAAATTTGAGTTATCTTGTTTTAATACATAGCCACATCCTACATGAATATTGAAACTAGATCATAGTTGTTTGGGTCTCTAAATGTCTCCGAATCTCCAAAAAATTGAGATCTCATAGTGTAGTCAACTGATTTAAAACGAATAATGTTTTTATTAAATTACTTATTATAAAATAATTAAAGAAGCCAAAAACTGTTTAAACTAGTTTATTTAACATTAATAGAGAGGTTTATTGTGGTTAGATATTTTAGAAATTGGCATAGGATGATTAGTTTCATTAGTTAATGCATTTACCGAAAATATGAATTCTCATAGGGGGGGTTAGCTCACAAATTATGAAATAATTTTGAAAATTTTAATTATCTTGTTTTAATACATAGCCACATCCTACATGAATATTGAAACTAGATCTTAGTTGTTTGGGTCTCTAATTGTCTCCGAATCTCCAAAAAATCGAGATCTCATAGTGTAGTAAACTGATTTAAAGCGAATAATAAACTTTATTAAATTACTTATTATAAAATAATTATAGATGCCAAAAACTCTTTAAACTAGTTTATTTAACATTAATAGAGAGGTTTATTGTGGTTAGCTATTTTAGAAATTGGCATAGGATGATTAGTTTCATTAGTTAATGCATTTACCGAAAATATGAATTCTCATAGGGGGGGTTAGCTCACAAATTATGAAATAATTTTGAAAATTTTAGTTATCTTGTTTTAATACATAGCCACATCCTACATGAATATTGAAACTAGATCATAGTTGTTTGGGTCTCTAATTGTCTCCGAATCTCCAAAAAATCGAGATCTCATAGTGTAGTAAACCGATTTAAAGCGAATAATAAACTTTATTAAATTACTTATTATAAAATAATTAAAGATGCCAATAACCCTTTAAACTAGTTTATTTAACATTAATAGAGAGGTTTATTGTGGTTAGATATTTTAGAAATTGACATAGGATGATTAGTTTCATTAGTTAATGCATTTACCGAAAATATGAATTCTCATAGGGGGGTTAGCTCACAAATTATGAAATAATTTTGAAAATTTTAATTATCTTGTTTTAATACATAGCCACATCCTACATGATATTGAAACTAGGTCATAGATGTTTGGATCCCTAATTGTCTCCGAATCTCCAAAAAATCTAAATCTCATATTGTTGTCAACAGATTTAAAGCGAATAATAAACTTTATTGAATTACTTGTTATAAAATAACAGCACCCATTTTTCCTTTGTTTTTTTTTTGCAAATAATTACTAAAATCCCATAAATAATAATTAAACTTCACAATTTAATTCCCGGTTCAAGATTAAAAATCTGAATAACCAAGATCATAAATTATTAAATAAAATCACCAAATAAAAGACAAGTCTAGATCATTCCCTCTTCCTCGCCCCGATCCCACGGTCACACTTTTTCTTTTTCTGCATCAATTAAAACATAAGAGATGCATAAGTATTTCAAAAAAATACTTAGTGAGACAATCCTCCCATCTACAGGCTAACAAATAATTAAGATAATTAATATAGATTATCACGAAAATACCGAATAAATCAAACATCTCATGAAACACTCGATCTAGACCCTCAGAGATCGTAAACGGCCTATAATCACAAAATCGTATCAATTATTAATATTATTTAATTGCGATGGCTCCATTTGAGGCTTCAATAACTTGAACCACAAGATCAATCGCGGAGAGAAGGAGTTGCTTCACTATATCCTCCGCCATAGGAATAAAATTGAGTGAACGGAGATATTGTTGACCAAGAAGATGAATCTTGTCGTCGTAGTAGATTTTTTTAAGCGTTTTAGTTAATACTAGGTGAATACCCGCGCTATGCGCGGGTTTTTCTAGTGTTATTGTGTTTAGAAAATGTTTTAATACAATTTTATATTTGTGATTGAAATTTTTGTATGACATCTTGTATAAAAGAAAACCCAAAATACCCTCAATTTTAGTTTCAACTTGCTCGGTTAGAGACTAATTTTTAAATATCTATTTATGATTCTTATCACCATTGTAAGGTTCAAACGATACAAAAACTAACTTAATTATAATTACGATGCTTCTTATACCTTGTTGGGGGTCAAATTTTTTAAAACGTCCACCATTACTCATTCGTACTACTGAGGAATTCATATGAACCAAGTCCACAAAGATCTTGAATCATTAATAGCGATATCAAAGTATGCGAAAATGAAATTACATCACTGAAGCTAACATTAGACACATATAAGGATATCTCAAAACCTACTGAGTTCCATAAGTCACAAAACATAGAAAAATCCAGAGAACTTAAAAACATGCAGGAAGATAAATTCTTACCTGAATTAACATATACTTACACATAAGTTTCCAAAACACATTTGAACATTTCTCATTAGTGTTTAACCCAAAATAAGAAGCTCTAAAAGTAGAACAGTTCCACACAATTGTGATTAGGGAAATAAAAAAAAAAATTCTCATTTCCAACACAAGATTTAGGAAAAAGAAGAAGTGAGATATTGAACCTTTTCAAGAAGATAGTTGGTGTTTGCAGCTTTGACAGAATGGACGCATTTTGACTCAGAAAAACACCGTTCATCCGCTTCCGTTGTCATTTGGGATCTTCAATACCGAATCTTCGTTATATAGTGGGTAATCACCTAGTATAACTAAATAGTTTTTTTTTGTAATTGTATAATTAAATAGTTGAGTCATTTATATGATGGTTTAATGGATATACATTTGGCATGAGATTATTTTGATGTTCAGTATAAAATATCTCGTTATAAAAAAAAGTATTGTCTATAGATTGAATATACAGTTCGAATTTGAATATGAACTAATACTGTATAAGATTATAAGTCTCTCTGACAATTTCGGTTTATTACCGAAGGGCTAAGTCAAAACCTTCTTCTTCTTTTTTATTCCGGAAGGCGTTATTGCTTTGGCATTTTTCTTTCTATTTGTATGTACTGTGACCCTTTTAAGTAAAACACAACCAGAATTTTATAAAGAAAAAAAAATATATATATATATATATATATCATATCACATAAAAATTTTATAGAGTTCAATGAATCTTTCATGTTTCTCTAACCATAGAATATTCGAGTTGTTCGATTTCTGGCATATCTGAAAAAAGTAGCTTCACATATACAACTTAGAATTTACAAAGCCACTTTACCAACCGTAGAATAAATGGACTGAAATGCTCCTTACAATTTCACTAATTTTATCTCCCAACCATATGTTATATTGGATCAACAGGACAACTATTCTGAACACACGCAGGTCACGTCATGCCCAAGATCAAGAGCCCTCGAAGCAATTCGTCTTTGAAGACTTTGAATATATCTTTGTGACTCACGTTTGCATGTCCCGTGCTCGCTAAGCTTTACACAATGACCCCCTCGGTAGAGTCAAGTATCTTTTGTTAATAAATCCACAACAACAACAAAAGTGTTAAGACCAACGAAGCCGATAAAAACAATATATGAACCAATAGATGATAATAGTACGTAACAATAATGGGGTTTGTGAGGAAGAAGTTTAGCATCTACATATTAGCTTATCATGAGGCTATTCTCCTTGAGTTGTCTCGCAAGTACCACCATTTCATCGCTGAGATGCTCCTGAAGCAAGTGATGGACTAACATTGCAACTTAAATTCAAACTCATTGCGATATCTTGGTTTAAGTAAGGAAAGTGCACAGATTAAAAGATTCCTAGTTTTTCTCAGTGAACTATGAACTACTTGTGCTTATCAGTGCGTGCTTGTGCTATGAAGAGAGACACGGTTTCCTGCATCTTTTGTGGCTCCGGTGTAAACGTCTTCTTCCTGATATTCCTTGGTGTATCTGTAATAAATAGTGAAAGTATAAATTAGTGAATATGATCCCCATTATCATTATCGTCTTAATCATCACAAGCTTCTGCAGTAAACCATGAAACTGCACGAGGTGTCAGTTTATCTCAGAATTGTTACACTGTAAAACCAGAATCAAAACTTAAATCTTGATTTCTTGAAAATTGGCATGTGAACGAAAGTACATAACAAAGAAGAGAGTTTACCTATACGAAGTTGTGAAAGTTTAGAATCCGGTTCCAAAGCAACAACAACCTTTTGAAGTGATCTAGATGTTAGTGAACAATGTTTTAGCTGAAAGAGGTAAGAAACAAAGGAGACATGTAAACAACAAATGGCATGAAGGCAAGATTAAAGTATCTCATTTAATTATTGGCAACTTACTCATACACCACAGCTTTCATGCGATTGATATCATAATCAATATATATAAGAGCCAGCCTGAGGATTCATATGAAATCTATGGCTGTATTGTGAGAGAGATGTATGGTCCATAAGAAAAAAACAAATTGTGTATAGTGCCATCTGCTTCGAATTGGAGAAATTGATCCTGCTCTTTTACCTTTTTGATTTCGACTAAGATCAACACTCTGAACCAGCTCGTTTTCTTTTTCTTTTTTTTTGACGTTAACCAACTCGCTTTCTTAGAAAAATCAAATGGAATTTAAAGAGGAATGCGAACTAATTAACTTGGTTCCAATAACAAATATAAGCAAGTGGACTGAAAACATAACATTTTAAAATGATTTCAAAGAGATTTAGAAATGGGAAATCACCTTGTTTGCTTTGGAAAAATTGATGCACTACGGCAGCATACTCATTGTCAACACATGGGCTATGCTTTTAAGTCACCCTTAAAAAAGAGAAAAGTATAAATTAGTGAATATGAACGACTGCCTTTCAATTTGAAAACTAATATGCTTTGGATTTGAATGGAAAAAAAAGAATAGCCTAATGAAACCTGCCTTCTCTTTCTCTGTTCTTATCACTCTTCTCGTTATTAAATACGATAAATTAAAGAAGAGCTCAGTTAACAAATTCAATGAAGACATAACAAAACCGAAAACAGAAGCTAAATTGGCGACTCATGAATGAATGTTTTTGAGATTCAACAAATCAGTGAGCTTTGGGTCTACATATGCTGGCTTAAACCTTGAGACCGTAATAATCCTAATCCATCTGCCTCAAAGAAATCTTTCAACAAACNNAAATGGAATTTAAAGAGGAATGCGAACTAATTAACTTGGTTCCAATAACAAATATAAGCAAGTGGACTGAAAACATAACATTTTAAAATGATTTCAAAGAGATTTAGAAATGGGAAATCACCTTGTTTGCTTTGGAAAAATTGATGCACTACGGCAGCATACTCATTGTCAACACATGGGCTATGCTTTTAAGTCACCCTTAAAAAAGAGAAAAGTATAAATTAGTGAATATGAACGACTGCCTTTCAATTTGAAAACTAATATGCTTTGGATTTGAATGGAAAAAAAAGAATAGCCTAATGAAACCTGCCTTCTCTTTCTCTGTTCTTATCACTCTTCTCGTTATTAAATACGATAAATTAAAGAAGAGCTCAGTTAACAAATTCAATGAAGACATAAGGTAGCAAAACAAACAAAACCGAAAACAGAAGCTAAATTGGCGACTCATGAATGAATCCTAGTTTTTGAGATTCAACAAATCAGTGAGCTTTGGGTCTACATATGCTGGCTTAAACCTTGAGACCGTAATAATCCTAATCCATCTGCCTCAAAGAAATCTTTCAACAAACACAAGAAGGACATATTTTGTTTGTGTGCAAACAATAAGCTTAGAAAAACAAACTCAGTTGAAGGAAAGTAAAAGTATACATCGGAGATTGAATTTCGTTTCGCATCTGTATGATTCAGATCTGCAAAGCTGCCCTTAACCCGGAAAATGTGCCGAAAAAGAAAACATTTGAATTCGATGGATCAAAATAATCAATTACCATTCTAGACGCTCGCATCTCCATCATGTATTCTTCTCCATCCGCTGGTTCACTCACCACCTATCGAAAACCAAAGATGTACACCTCAATAAACAGCGGGAGGCAACCGAAGAGAGTATCGTTTTCAAATAAAGCAGTTGGAGAGGTAGGTCAAGTACATGAGTTGATTTGAAGAAGTCGTCGAGGGGTAAGAGGAATATTGAAAGGGTGGTGTGAGGATGCTCGTGGTGTGAATAATCCAAAGGTTTCAGCTGGAGACATAACAGAGGGAAGAAGAAGAGACGACCGATTTTTTTTTATTTTTTTTAATAATAAAGTGCCACGTGTCAACCTCGAGCCATGTTAAATATGAGAGAAGTATTTTATCCTCGGCCAACTTTTATATAGTAGATGAAGAGTTGTCTTTTATCCTCTGATTCAAGCAAACTATCTCTTTCTATAATTGTTAATTTTCTTTATGTTAAATATGAGAGAAGTATATTGGAAGAAACCAAGAAACTTCCATCTCCCTTCATTCTCTTTGTTTTACAACCGACGACTAACTAGGAACTTGTCATACTTTTCTTTTTTTAAAATGATGAATGATCTTGTTAAGACGTATCACCTACAAATCATTCTCTATCAAAGTTGAAACCGTTTTAATAATAATCATTGCGATTCCATTAAAAATTACAGAGTTGAGCAAGAAAAAAGTGATAGATTCAGACAGAAACATAAGCTCATATCAAAAGAGTACATAACATGATAAAAGTTTAATGATTGAGAATGAAAACCACAAACGATTTAAAGAGTTTCAAACAACATAAACGTAGTTAATAAAATGACAGAACGACTCTTAAGCCTTCTCTGCCTTGAGGGGCTTAACAACCTCCCAGGTAAAGTCAGGATCGTCCCTACCAAAGTGTCCGTACGCAGCTGTCTTCAAGAACCTCCCATTGCCACCTCTCGTGAGGTCAAGGTTTATTGTCATCATGCCTGGCCTGAAATCGAAATTCTCCTTCACAATCTTGAGGATCTCCTTGTCTGGAATCTTCCCGGTTCCGTATGTATCAACAAAAACCGACAATGGCTCGGGGACACCAATGGCGTAAGAGACCTGAACAAGCGCCCTGCGTGCTAGATCGCTGGCTACAATGCTCTTAGCTGCCTGTCTAGCTATGTAAGCACCGCTTCGATCCACTTTCGATGGGTCTTTACCCGAGAATGCACCACCACCATGAGCTCCCCAACCGCCGTATGTGTCGATGATGATCTTGCGTCCAGTTAAACCAGCGTCACCGTGTGGCCCACCAATGACAAATCTACCAGATGGGTTTAGGTGAAAGATGGTTTTCTCGTCGAGGTACTTGTCAGAAATCACGGGCTTGATCACATGCTCCTTGAGGTCACGGGCGATCTCATCGTTGGTGACAGTCTCGTCGTGTTGGGTCGAGATAAGAACAGTGTGAACACGGACAGGGACCATAGCACCGTTCTCATTGTAGTACTCAACGGTGACCTGAGTCTTCCCGTCAGGTCTCACCCATGGGCAAGTCCCGTTCTTCCTAACCTCAGTGAGGCGGGCACCGAGCTTTGTGGCCAAAACATGGCTCAACGGCATCAACTCAGGAGTCTCATCTGTGGCATACCCAAACATGTGACCTTGATCACCGGCTCCGATCTCCTCAGGGCGTTTGGTGAAATGACCATGAACACCCTGAGCAATGTCAGGGCTCTGCTCCTCGATGTTGACCAATACTTTGCAGTTGTCAGCATCGAGACCAACGTCGGCAGAGATGAATCCAATAGCGCGGCAAGTGTCACGGACAATCTTCTCGTAGTCAACTTTAGCCTTAGTGGTGATTTCTCCAAAGACCATGACCATGTTGGTTTTGGTGCAAGTCTCACAAGCGACTTTGCTTTCGGGGTCTTGCTCGAGGCAAGCGTCGAGGACTGCATCAGAGACTTGGTCACAGAGTTTGTCTGGGTGTCCCTCGTTCACAGACTCGGATGTAAATAGAAACGACTCCATATCTTACAAGCCTGCAACACTTTAAACAAATATCAGATACAAAATCAAAAATATGCAGACATACTCCGATAAAACATAATGGAGGCTCATCTGTATGAGTTGAAAGAGCTCAAAATCATATAATTAGGCAAATATTTCGCATAGATTTTCGAAACCCATAAGCAAAACGATATCCCAACGAATCAAGGGATTAAAAAAACATCAAAATTTTGGATTCGAAAATGAAACTCGACATCAAGTGGAGAGAATCATAGAAAAATAAATTCCGACACAGATTAATCAAATGAAGTGTAACCGTTAAAATCCAGATCAGTAACTGGAAACAGAGATTAAATCTAGCAAATCTTACAATCATTAAATTAGTAAAGATCAAACACTAATTTATGCCCTAAACCTAAACCAAACAAAACAGCAAATGATTGGCACAGATCTGGATCAAATGGTGAGAGAAATATAGAGAGAGTTACTGTGATGAGAGGAGAGAGAAGGAGATAGATACAGTATTGAGAGTGAGAGAGAGAGACCTGTGAAGATGAAATCTGAGAAAGGAGCAGAGAAGCAGCCGACACACCAAAGCACTGGACGCAACCCCTTAACGCCAGTGCACGTCTTCGTTATATAGAACCCTTTTTCTCTCTTTAGTTTTTCTCATTTTTAACCTTAAGTAACTGGTTACCGGCTGAATCGGTCGGATATTTTCTAGTGGAATTTCTACTCTAGAAAACAGTCGAATACTACATTGAGAGAATATTACTTTTTTCTTTTTATTGCAGAATAATTTCAGAGGGAAAAAAAAAAGGGTACTCCAATCATCTGGTTTAGGGAACTTCATTTTAAAAATAATAAGGATAAATATAAATAATAATAATAATACTTGCCAAACTTTGTTCTTAAGACAAGTTTTGGTTTTGAAGACTTTAGAATTATAGAAAATTATGACTTAATTCACGCTAATTAGCATGGGATAATTTTTTTAAAACAAATTATTTTGAAATTCAAGAAAATTTGCTTTTATTTGAATTTTATAATATGTCTAACTGATGATTATAGATACAGTTGTCAAACGGAATAATTTGTCTATTTAACCCGTTTTGCAGTGGACTAAAATATTTTTCGGATCAATCCGTAAAACCTATAATCTTGAAAACATAACTCTATTATGCACCGTTTAATGACTATAGTTTTGTAATTAATTCACGAACTCTTAAAAAATCAATTTTCTTGTGTTTAACTTTTTATAAAATTAATAAAATATTTTTAACTTTTATTTTGATATAAATTCAAATAAAATATAATAAACTATAGTGAAAAATATATTAAGATTTTGAATATATTTTTTCTTTGAATATATATGGACTGATTATTATTTAAAAATATATAGTAGATAACATATTTAATACAAAATAAATATTTTCATATTCTTATCAGTAATTGTAAAAGACAATTATATCATTTTCTATTTTAGTTATTTTTTGTTATTTGTAATGACATTTCATGTAATAATTTACAAAACAAAATTTATTTTCAAAAATATCTTTTTAAATAATTTTATAGAGATTAATTACAGAAACTCACAAATGTATTATGAATGAAGAAGCTAATTTGTTTCATCCTGTAATTCTTCTTAACATTATATAAATAGCGGACACACTAATTTTTGTTGTGTAAGCTTCAATGGGATAAGTAACAGTTTTTTTTTTTAGTTTTGTGAATCCACTGGATTTATGTTAATGGTGAATCACAGTCGTTGGATGTAAAACCTCAACGGTTTAGATCTGCGGTAGTTGGTGATAGAGAATGACAGTTACCAGTTTCCTCTCTATCCAAATATATATTGAATTTCTAATTATATATATTTAGTGTAAAGTGTGCGAATCTTGCCTTTATCGAAACTACCGGTCAATCACCAACCCCAGCCGGTAAATTCAGCTTGACGGCATGGTATTCACCTTTTTGCCTCAAAGTCAGTAAAAGGAGCCACCAACCAAACCAAAAACCAAAGCCGTATCCTAAACCGAAACTACTATGTATAAACCGATGTGACGTGTCCTTCTCGTGGTGTGGTTAGTGGTTAGTGGTTTTTAGCTCTGCAGTCACACCCCATACGGTTTGATGGGTAACAGCTGTAACTTTCGGTTTTATGCTGTAGTTTTTTGGTTATAGGTTTTTTAGCTGTAGGATTTTGACTGTGGCTTTTTAAAAAGTGAAAAAGATGAAATATGGGCTATGGAAATATAGCTCTCTACAGCCAAAAAATGATACAAAGGGCTATGTTTAAAAATCTGTAGAAATCATGATTGGAAACAAAAATTAGTTGTATAAATAAATATGGTTGTGTGCAGTCTCTAAAACTCCTTCCAATCAAGCCCATAGTTAATTATGAGTTATGACTTAATTCAAATCAACACCATACTATGACTTAATTCGCGTTTATTAATACATGGTTCATATTTTTTTTAAAACTGTTTTAAAATTTAAGAAAAAAAAAATTTTAACAGAAATTTATAATATTTTTAACTAATGATTATAGATAAAATTATCAATTCGGAATAATTTGTCTATTTAACATGTTTTACAATAGACTAAAATATTATTCGGTATAACCCGCAAAAACCTATAGTCTTGAAAACATAACTCTAATATGCACCGTTTAATGACTGGTGTTTATGGTTAGTCGACGAACTCTTAAAAAAAACAATTTTCTTGTCTAACTTTTTATAAATTTTTTGATATATATTCAAATAAAATATAATAAATTATGGTGAAAAATATAGCAAATTTTCAAATAATTTTTTTTCTTTGAATATATATTGATTGATTATCATTTAAAAATATATAATATTAAAAATAATTAAGAAACTAAATAATAAATAGCTTCTTTAATGGTAACAAATACTTTTCATATTTTTTTCAATGGTTTTAAAAGATAATTATATCATTTCCTATTTCAATTATATTTTGTTATTTGTAATTGCATAATATGTAATAATTTATAAAATAAAGTTCATTTTCTTAAATAATATTATAGAGATTTTCATATCGAAGATTAAGATGTTTCATTTTAGCAAAACAACCACACAAAAAAAAAATGATTACGATGTTTAACAAAAATGCGGTGAGCGTGGATCGAACACGCGACCTTCAGATCTTCAGTCTGACGCTCTCCCAACTGAGCTATCCCCGCTTTGTTGTTAACATTTAACATCTAATATATATATTAATAATAATCTATATTCGTTTGAATTCGTTCATACGTTCAATTTAACCCTCTGAACTTGTAAATTTTCGGAACCCAATTTTTGTTCAATGTGTTGGATATTTTGCAGGTAATTGCTGAGAAGAAGTATTGCAAAACCGATCTGCCTGCGATCCAAGAAAAGAAGTAGAATTTTATTCCGATTTATATTTCATAATCTCTTCATCATCGTATATTCTATGTGATGACTTTTATATGATATAGTTTCAAATTGTTCATGAGAACGAACAGTCTTCTTGGCAAAAGATGATATTGAATTGTCTTTCATGTTAGGTTTCTGGCTCCACGAGATATTTTCGTGCTAGGTTTTCTAGGCAATGTCTATTGTTTTTCTTTGTCTCGCTCTGCAGCTGCTCTAATGGACTCAGTCCACGAATCTTACAAAGACGCGGAAGATGGATTCGTTTACATGTGCTATAGAAGTGAGAAAACCTTCGGTTGAACCAAACGATGCTAGTCCATATACATTATTTCAACATAAGCTTTGTTACATCAAAAAGACACAAAACACTTGTAAGCCTTATATGACTTGGTTCATCTGTGCAAAAACTTTCTACCCCGAATCTCGTTTCAAGCTTGTATTCCCCTTTTTTTTGACTTTTTTCTATACCATTGTTCATTTTCCTGAGGAAGCAAAAGAGACCAGAGATTGTATTACTAGGAGAAGAGTTTTGCACTTCCTCTCCGCCAAGCACCACGAAGTTGCAATCCACCGCTAGAGCTCTGGCTACTTTTGGAGTTATCATTCTTAGATGCTGGTTCAGGCTTTGGGTTAGAATTCCTAAGGTTTGGTACTGCAGCCATTGATTTCTCGCCTAGACGTGCTTTGTGAAACTTTGAAGTTTTCTTACATTGCTTGCCTGTGTTGGCTAATCCCACTCCAGCTGATGAAGAATCCACAATTGTTGTCACTTTTGTTTTGCCTTTGTCTGAACGGTATGCGTCCTTGTCTTCATCCTGAGATTTGTCAGAGAATTGCAACTTAACTCCCATGTAGTCACTGCTACTTTCAACCTTCACAGCTTTCCCTTTGCTTTTCTTCAAATCACAACTCTCTTTCACCTGAGAACCGCTCCGCACAGTGCACATATCCTCCACTGTATCGTTCCCTCTTCTCAAGCAAGCACTGTGGGTATCAATGAGCTCCTTCTGTCTCTTAGGATCAGGGCAGAGTCTAGCCATATCAAGAACTAAGTGAGACAAGCCATAGCCTTTCACATACTCTAAGTAAGTTCTTGCATCGATCGAACCATGACGATACTTTCCTGATGTATCCTTGAAGGCCATGAATAACTCTTCATCGTGACCAAGGCTGGCACGTATTTTTTCAACCAAACTCTTGTTGGCAGACTGTACATCAGAAACACCTTGTGGTTCTTGGATGTTCGACACGGCGGATGATGTCTTGCGAGTTTTCACAGCAGAAACTGGAGGAGAACCAGAATAAGAAGACTGATCTACTGATCTTGTATCAGACATTTTAGGAGTTGACGATGAGTGATGATTCCTCTTTGCATTGCCGGAATTCGGTGAAGAACCAGATGAACATCCACCAACTGCAGTATGTTCATTACGAGCATCCTGTGGAACTGCAGAAGCAAGAGTTCTAGTAATTTCAACCCTGGCATGGTGCCTACTTTGACATTGAGATTGAGCAGAAGCACTAAAAGATTGTACACCGCTTGTAATAGATGCTTGCGTCGGGCCTCGGTATAACGCTGGCCAGGCTCGAGAAGGCCCAACAGTTGCACTTCTATTTGTTTGATGTCTTAGATGAGTAGTAGTCATGGTGTTACTAAATAAACTCTCTAAGTTCTGTCCAAATCTTGTTTGGCCACGGTTTGCTTGCACAGAGAGTGGAGGAAAAGAAGATTCTCCCAGACGTGGACCTCCAAAGCTCCTCATAGGTTGAAGAACAGGATGACCATCGTTAATGGCATAAGATGCTTGAGATTCCAGAACTGCAAGATTAGCCTCGCGACGAGATGATTGTCTTCTTCCATGGCGACTGTTCTGGTATTGGAAAGCCGCTTGTATCTGAAACAACCGAATATTAAACATAAGCAAGCAAAAATTAACACGCAAGAGCGATACTCTGAAAAAGATACATGCCTGTAGCGATGCGCTTTGCTGAGACCGAGACATTTTGCCTCCATGATCAATAGAAGTATGCCTCTAAAAAAAATGCAAGTGGTCCTTTAGACATCACTGTGTGTCACCATAGAGCAGAACATAACAAATAATGGGAATGAAAAATAAAATAAAAAAGGGTTTACTTTCAACTCAGCTTCGATTTGAAAAACTATAAACTTCTTAGCAAGGCAAGACTCATCTTCACATAGAAAATGGTCGCTGCGGAAATGAGCCTGTTGCAAAAACAAGTGAGAAACATTTACATATAAAAAGAGTCAGAACCCAATGCACCCACAATATTAGACCGTATATAAGACTACATTCATACCTCCAAATCATCATAGTTTCCATAATATTCATATTGTCCCGGCTTCAGCCTGCAATGCCAGATTGAAGCAAATGAAATCATTTAGAGGACAATCAAAATTCACAACTTTAATAAATACAAATTTCATTTACCGTTGGCATATATGACAGGTGTAGTGGTCTCTAGACATATGAGTGTATAGCTCATTGCCACCATAGAATGAAGTCTTACAGAACTCACACATAGGATGACCAGTGAAGCCTCCTCTTTCACTCTCACTTCCATCCACTTCCGAGTCACCGCTACTTATATGTTGATTCAGTTGTGCCTTAGTAAATAGCTTTTGCTCACAAATGAATACCTGTCATAACAAAAGCGTGAGCTTGTTCATGAGAAATCGTTAGCAGAAATCTTAGACCAAAGAGGGCAACTTCGGATCCTGACCTTACGACCTGCAAGACATAAACTGCACATATGCAATTTGTGCTGATGATTTAAATGATCCTTCAAGTGTTCAACGCTCTTAAACCTCAAACGATGGTTAGATCCTTCCTTTGTTTGGCTCTTCTTTGTCTTGTCACAAGAGGTGCACGAGAGTCTGCACATTGCCTTAATCCTTGTGTACTGGTTCAAGTCATCAAAGAAAACTTTGGTTTCCTCATGATACCAGCCACATCCTACTTGACCTTCCTTTGGTTCTGACGGGAAGGTCGAGAAATCAGTAATCGTCTTCGTATAATCATCAAAAGCCTGCAGGGGAAAGAGCAGATAGTGTAAATGTAGCCCGAGATTCGAGTAATTTCAAGCAGATTTACAAGTTTTAGTTTCCGTTCCTCCCACTATCTTAACAAAGTTGGACATTTAAGAGATAGTAAAGGAGAAAAGGCCTAACCTTTGTAACGAAGACGACGGGACATTCGGTTTTGCAGATACAGCACCGGCGATCGCCGAATATGAACCGGAGACGAACGACGCATGTAGAGCAAACCTCTCGGTGACCACAAGACCCGTAAGCAACCCATCCGAGATTCTCTGCGCAAACGGCGCAACTATCATCCATGTTTTCTACTGTGTTTCCGACTCCTACGACGCAACAAAACTCAGAGATTACGAGTGAGAAATGGTACGAGGAAAATGAAAAGGCCAGACGAAGAATCGCAAAAGTCCCTCAAGTCTCCCAGAGACGAAGACAAAACAAATACTTAATAATATCTCGCAATCAGAAGGCTTAACCAAAAAGGGGATGTAGCTCAAATGGTAGAGCGCTCGCTTTGCATGCGAGAGGCACGGGGTTCGATCCCCCGCATCTCCATCCTTTTCTTTAATTTTTCTATTTCAGAATCAGGCCCAATATTCCAAAATCTTTCTATTTCAGTGACTAACTAACTAATCTGTTTGTGTTTTGTACCAAATCTTTCCTTGTCTTTGAATATAATTCACCGAATAAATTAATGAAAATTTCTTTTAGAAGCCAGAAAAGGAAGAGATTTAACAAAAACAAAACTTGGAAGATTTTGCGAATGGAGTATTCCATTCGATATCTGGAGTTTTCTTTTGTATCGAATGGAATATTCTCGTATTGTCATGCTATTTATGGATATTCCCTCTACTTCTTGAATTCACCATCACCCATTTCATTAATCTAAGCTTTTGTTCTACAAGAAACAAAACATGGCTCTTGAAACCACATTTATTTCCTTCTTTAGACCAAATTAATACCATATGTGTTGCATTTCAGCCAACTTGGTATAAAGATCCAAAGATTAAAAGCATATCAATGTTTATAAGAGAACTCTCTATAGGAGAAACATATCAATGTCTGAAGTGGCTCTTGAAACTATGTCATTCTCGGTATCTTCTACCAAGTTTTCGTCAGGTAATATCTAATAGGTTCATGAAAAAGTCTCGTTTTTTTAAAAAAAAGTTTACTTTCCTTATTATTGGTTTGATCAAAGGTATTGAAGATGATAAGAAGCAGGAGGCAATGGTTTTCCCTAAATTTGTTGTGATGCGTCATAGAGGATTTGGTATGAACATGCATGTTTCAATCTCTGGATGAGAAAATGAAATCGATCAAAGAAAAATCTATTATTCCTTTCAATGTTGCTGCTTGTTTCCCCATTGACTATATTGATGATGTCAATGTTGCTGTGTTTGATGATGTCCAGGTTTCTATCAAGAACAAACAACAAATCATATCAATGATTCGGCCTCAATTATTTTCTTTTGCTTTTTCCATGTAATAATTAATATGATCTCTTTTCCAAATGAAACCACAACTTTTAGTGTTGAAGAAAATTAATTTTGTAAATTGTAAACATAAACGCCAAACATGCAAATGGCAGGAGAAACTCAATTTGAATTTAGTGTTTGCAAAAATGTTTTTTTTTTTTGTGTGTGTGTGTGAAGGTTTAGGTAAATATAAATTGCATATATTTTGTAGCCTAAATTGATTATATTTTTGTAGGTGATAAGAGATTGTTGTCCTGTAATGTCCCATGAATTGGACAACAACTGGTTAGGTTTTCTCTTCTTCTTCTTTTTTTCACACAAATGATCTTATTGCTGATAGATAAGTATTTTTTAATAAGCAAACTTGGTATCGTATTTTCCAGGGAGTCATTATTATTGAGAAAAGAGTAAAGGAAATGGCTTTAAATCAAACAGATTTAATGCGAATCAGTATAATGTTTTTATTTCAAAGTAGAGTAGCATGTTGGGGTTGTAGCTCAAATGGTAGAGCGCTCGCTTTGCATGCGAGAGGCACGGGGTTCGATCCCCCGCAGCTCCATTACTTTTGTTATACCTTTTCATTTTCTTTTTTACAGGCCCATGCCCCAGTGACCCAGTCTGTTCAACGTATAAGCCCATTTGTTTTATTTTTTTTCGGCACATCGTCAAAAAGGGTAATCGCGTAATTTAATAAGCGAAGTCCAAAACCCTAGCCTCTACCTCACCATATAGAAGCACATAAGTTTCACATTTGCCGTTGGCTAGCCTAAAGCAAAAATGCAGATCTTCGTGAAAACCCTAACGGGGAAGACAATCACCCTCGAGGTCGAGTCCTCCGACACGATCGACAATGTGAAGGCCAAGATCCAGGACAAGGAAGGAATCCCTCCGGACCAGCAGCGATTGATTTTCGCCGGAAAGCAGCTCGAGGACGGACGCACCCTCGCCGACTACAACATCCAGAAGGAGTCGACGCTTCACCTCGTCCTCCGTCTCCGTGGTGGCGCCAAGAAGAGGAAGAAGAAGACCTACACCAAGCCTAAGAAGATCAAGCACAAGCACAAGAAGGTCAAGCTTGCCGTTCTCCAGTTCTACAAGGTGGATGGCTCCGGCAAGGTCCAGCGTCTGAGGAAGGAGTGCCCTAACACTACCTGTGGCGCTGGGACTTTCATGGCTAGCCATTTCGATCGTCACTACTGTGGTAAGTGCGGTCTCACATACGTCTACCAGAAAGAAGGAGGCGAAGAATGATCTCGTTTATCGATAGATCTCTATCTTGGAATACTGCTTTTATTTTAATTTTGGGAATTTTTCAAGTGTTTCTGCTTTTATGGATCTTATTATGTTGAACATCTATGGCTCTGGATTTTGCATCTAGAACCCGAATTTCTAGGTTTATTTTATGGATATTATGCTCTGCTTGTTCTTCTTGTTCAGTTGGTGCTAATTCACTCACTTCGAAATTGCTTAATCATCTATTCAAATCTTATTGCATGATTGATAGATGTGTCACACAAACAATCAACTCTTCACAGAGTAGAGAGATTACAATGTTTGGCTATGAGGGGTACTTGTATTAGGGTTTAACAAAAGCATTTGGGAATAGATATGGAAAGAACGAGTTCTTGGCTTTTACAATTGCAGTATAAGCTCCATAGCAAGGGATGTGAGCAATTGCCATGCACAAGTACCTGAGAACAGCAATGTTCATTTGTAGACAGCTACAATAGTTTCTGAAAATTATTTCCATTTGATGAATATAGTTGCATACCATAGTGGAGCCCATGGCCTATCAAGCTCGAGGAATGGATATGGCCACCTAAGATGGGTTACAATATATCTTAATACTTGCTTTGAGTAGTATAGATTTTATTTGTGTCTTAAGGATCATTAGTGCTTACCAAGTGAAGCCACATGCGTGGATGATCCATTGGAAGATGATATAGAGACAACTCCATATCACAAAATATCCCATTCGAAAACAAGGGAACGGCTGAAACAAGAAGAAAGCATATGTTATCGACTCTTTCTTTAACATCTCTTTTCTTGTTAATGTCAATTGCTTACAAGGCTATTGAGTACTGTGTCGATTAGGAGGAAGCCTGCATTCGCCGTGTGCATGCAAATCATCAACTGCTCGAGCATAAATCCGATAAGTCAAGTTGGTTTTTTTTTTACAGAGAGGTTAGCTTAATGTTCTTACCATGTTTAAGCCAAGGTGAGTATTCGATAGGAAAGGAACTATAACTAGCCAAAACACAACGTCCGTGAGCACCACAGCCCCTGCACTTGTCTGCAACACATACCAGATTCAGTGTCTGTGTATAAAGCATGCAAAGTCTTGGATCTCTGTGCTGACACGGACCTGAAAAATTGTCTGCATGAAACAACCATAAACCACTAATCTTTGCCTGAATTCATCTTCGACCTTGTCTACAACCATATCTTCACCATTTTCCAGTGTTAGCTCTTTGGAATATTCCAAGCAACCATATACCGAAGCTAAAATTCCCACCTACAGAAACACCGATTAGCATAAACGAAATCTCGATTTTAACACTCATATTCGAAAAGCGTTGAGCTGCTACGACGTACTCCAAAGTATATCATCACAAGCATGAAGGTCCATCTATTATAAAGCCAAGCAACACTAGTCAGATGACGAAAATTTGGGTCGGATTTAAAACAGAATTTTGGGCTTAAAACACTAAAGAATAAATTTCACTCTGTGTAATAGACGAAGATGGTTGTATCCCACTTGATGACGTCCCAAGCCAATAGAGCAGCCATGGAGAGAAAAGAGATGGAACGAGTGAGGAGAAGCCAGCCAGGGTGTAACCTTCTCCAGCAGCTGGTCCATAACCGAGCCGAACCAAGGCTCACTGACTCTGTTCTAGACAGTAACAAGCTATTGTGCGCCGTAACTTCAACGTCTATGCAGCCTCTTTCTCTGCGCAGCAGAAACCACAAGGACGCAACGATTGCAGCCAAGACTATACCAAAGCAGATGAAATCGTACCAGTAAACGATCAATGCCATCATTTACTTACTGCTGATGAAAAATTATCTAGTTGGCTGGATTCTTTGGTAAATGAGAATGGTTTTAGAAATTGAGAGGTTTTGATTGAAGTACGGAGTTGATTATTTCGGCAGTTGAGTTGTTTTCGACGTGAGACGACCAGCAGTTTTTGACCGTTTGGTACTCGTGTAAATTGACAGTTAGATCAAATATATTACAGTATACAGTATAATGTAATATATTTTCCCTTGCTTCATTCAGGTTTACTATATTACATTCATAATTGCTTAAGAATGTGTGATCTTAAAATGGTGAAAAAAACAAAAAAACAAAAAGCCTAAATNAATTATTTATAATCAAATGTAAGTGGTTTGTTTAGTTAATGTGTACATGGGCTGGTGAAGTTATAATTGTCCTCAATATAAACTATAGATTCCGGAACAAAAATGTAATATTATACGTTCAACTAAATATGTAACTTATGAGAGATTTGAAATGGTGTTAAGAAAATATATATAAAACTATAATTAGAATCACACAATAGTCAAATACTACATATAAACACATGAAAAAAAAGAATAATATTTCAACATAAGTAAACAATATAATTAAAAAAAAAACCGTTGTTATATACAAACACTAATAGGGAGAAATAACAAAATACACGCATATACATACAATGCAACTATAAATATAAACCGACTATTAACCTAAAATTTGAAATTAAAAAAAAAATGTTTCCTAAAAAATAACATATAAACAAATTTATAAAACATGGATGTAAAATAAGCGCGAATGTCAATACCTAGTAACTTCTAATTTGTAAGCAAAAACTAATTTCTATTTTTTGGGGGTTTTTATCCCAGATATTGCCGAGAGGCTTTTTTATATTCTTATTAATTTAATAATTCCTAAACTCCAAGAAACATTCGCGAGAGTCTCAGGCTACTGCGAGCAAACAGATATTCACTCACCAAACATCACCGTCGAAGAGTCTCTGATTTACTCCGCTTGGCTTCGTCTAGCTCCTGAGATCGATTCTTAAACTTTATATTTACAGTTGACCGACCCTTTCTTTTTGCTCCACCAATTATTCCAAGTTGCAAATGTTCGAAATTTGGGGAAGAACTAGCGAAAAACTCCAGTGAAGAGAAAAAAACTCAGATCCCCTAAAACATACAAATATTATATTTCAAACCAAAAGGTTAGTGGGGTGGTTTATATAGCAAAATTAGGTTTTAATTTCTAGCTAATACAACTTTACGCAGTCTTAAAAAAATTATCGGAAGTTCTAGTGTTATAGATATATAGAATTGTCGTCATGATCTTTTGTATCACGGATAAAATTGTTTATAGTTGGCAATGTAGCACTGTGTTGTATGGAATATTATTCTTCATGGAAATTGTTCATGGTGATCGCCATGTAGTTAAATTCGATGTAATTTTTTCATGTAGTAAAAAAAAAACCTTAATAAATATTATTAGTCTTCGTTAGTTTTTATAAACAAATATTATTGGTTATTATTATTTTTGGTTGATCATATGTTTTACATTGTTGTTATATTTGTGGTCGGATAATTATCGATAACAAATTAATAATCTAACTAATATGATTATTTGATGAAATCTCTTGTGTGGACTAAACACCTAATATATATATAAAAGAAAATGTTAGACTCTCCATTTTGGTGTTGTGTGGTTTTTTTTTTTTAACCGTGATGTTTTATTCATGGATTTTAGAATTTTTATAATTTTTTGAAAATTTGTTTGGATTTTTGTATTTTTTGAGTTTTTAGAAATTTTCGATTCAAAATTTCAAAAGCTAAAATATAATATATTTTAATTTAAAATTTAAAATTATTGTTTTTTAACTTTAGATTTTTTGTAATTTTTTCGATTTTGTAATTTTTTAAAAAACTAATATATAATTTTTAAAAATATTTTATTATTAAATATAATTATATTTCAAACCGTATATATCTGTGTGAGATATCGGACTTCAGTCAACATACGACTTGGGCCAGTAATTGGGCCTTAGAAAGTTTCTAGGGTTTATTGTTATAAATACAAGTGTTTAACAATATGAATACCTAATCCGGACTCCAGGGATTCCGAGCGCCTTAGAGGCGGCTCGTAAAGCTAGAGAGAGAATAAGAGTTTTCTCTGGGAATCTAGTTATGTTCTTTGTTCTTTCTTGTTTGTTGGGTGTGAGAGAGATCTATATTGTGAACCACATCGGAAGTGTTTTCCGATTGATTCTTTATAGTGGATGTTGTGGTTCCAGGATCCACCCCAGACGTAGCGGTTAGAGGCCGTGAACTGTGTGAACAATTCTCGTGTTCGTTAATTTGTGTATCGAAGATAGATTGGGAACATCAAGATCTCACAGAATAAGAGAATTAAAGTTTAAATCCTAACAAGTGGTATCAGAGCGTCAGGTTCTTCGATTCACAGTTTTGACGGGAACATCAAGATCTCACAGAATAAGAGAATAAACAAGTTGGAAGAACTTGTCAAACACGTTAAAGTTAATTTATACGTGAAACAAAGGGTTATTGATGTTGAAGATGTTGGTCACGGGCGAGATGGTTTCTCGCCGGAGAGTACAGTCGCGAGACTCGCCGGAGGAAACCACCGGAGGTCTTGAGGTTGAAGGAAGAAACGACATGAATCGTCGCCGGAGTTGCAGTCATCGCCGGAATCGGAGTTGATTTCGCGTCGAAGAAAAGGCAACGGAGGAGAAGGGGTTACGGTTTTGCAAAGGTTTCGTGAAGCATTGAATTGAGGGGTGGAGGCGGATCTGGTCAGGGACTAAGGAATCGCCGGAGAAGACAGAGGAAGCGCCGGAAATCTCACAGTTGGCGGTGAAGGTTTGCGCCGGTGCCCGTCGCCATTGACAAGAAGAAGAAGCTTCGTGGTTTGGAGATCCGACGAGCATCTCAGGTTGAGAGATGAAGCCGAGAGCTCCAGAGGTCGGTGACAGGGAAGATGGCGGCGTTGCAGGTTGAAGTCACAGGAGTCACGGCGACGGCGGGGTGAGTCGCCGAGATTCTAGCTGGTAAACGGCGTCGGTTCTTCACGAGGGGGATGGCGTCGAAGGATGGCGGCGAGGATGCGGGTCAGACGGCGGGGCGGGTCAAGTCACTGCTTGATTACCGTTGGATGAGACGGCGGCGGAGGGTCCAGTCGCCGGGAAGGAGGCGCCGGAATCGTCAAGGGAAAAGAGACGAAGACGACGTGCGGCTAGGGTTTTTTTCTGTTGGGCAAAGTTGAGCCAGAAGAAAAAAAAATTGAAGTTGGGCCTCTTTGTTTCTGTAGGGTCAGAAAAGAAAGAAAAGAAGTTGGGCCTATGTTTTTGGGCCCATCCGAAAATCAGAAGAAAATGGTTTGGGCCAAATCAATTATTCTTCAGTGGGCTATCCGAATTTTTTGAAGTTTTTGGAAGAAAATTTCAGTGGGTCAGGGATTAAAACAAGCCCAGTTTTAATCAAAGAAAAAATTTCTAAAATTGCATAAGAGAATATGCAAGGAGAATAGACAGGAGCTCAAGGGACATAAAATCCAAAGGAGACATATATGTGCAACAAATTAGAGATTGGTTTAAGGTGGAGTAATTTCCGGTATCTGATGGGTTATTGGTTCAGATTAAGATCAGGGAATCAGAATCGCATCGTCAATCTCAAGGGTCAAACCGAGGAGACTGTTAAGTCTATATCCGCTGCGAATCACAAGGTGTATTTGTGATGTTTTGATTGGTTGTTTCTGGTTGATCAGGATCTGCAAAATTTAGGGAATTGAAATCTTGGGAGAACACAAGAGATGGTGTTCAGGGTTCAAAATTTGCCATTGGAAGAAAATTCATGGGTCTGAGGGACGCCTTAGAAGTTTGAATTGTCTGTGTGTATTGGCTATTTGAGGATTAAGAAAATGTTTCTGGATTCAGTTCAAGGAGAGTTGCAAATGAGTATGAAACAAGGTCAATGAATCTGTTGGGGTCAAAGACAGATTGATATGGTTAAGGTTTGGGGAGTTTTGGTTTGCAGGGTTAGTCTCAAGTTGATGGATAGAGGTCCGTGAGCAGATGGAGATGTCTACAGGTTCAAGCATAATCAGGTTGGAACCGAAGTTAGAAGGAAATCTTTAAAGCTTTGTTGCTTGATGGTGGTGATGACATATGGATATCAGTTGCAAGTGTTAGCAATTGAAGAGGGATCCAAGAAAGGATCAGAATGCATAGGATAAAAAACTGCATTGGGAAAGTTTTGGTCTACCTATTTGCATCTTAGAGAGGTTTGGTGGATGAATCTTTTGCAGGGTTCACTTGCGGAAAGTTCAAGTGAAGTAACAAGGAGGCATACCTAAAGAAAGCTCATGAGTACAATGTGAAGATTCAGTCTGATCTCTAAGGGATAAGATGCTAGTGCCAAGGATAAGTGGAGTTTGCATACATGTGATGTGATGCAGGGTATGTTTACAGCAAGAAAACGGCTTCAATGGTTCTAGAGATGAAGTGCTAAGGGCTGTAACATGGTGTCTCGGGCATTTCACAAGGTTGTGGATGTGAGACAGGTTTACCAAACAGTTCGAGTCTGTTGGTTGGATGGTTCTGCTGATGCAGAAGGGATTTGAACAGAATGTTGAACAAAGGTATTTGTATCGAGAGTCTTCTTAGCCAGGTGGAGTTAGGAGGAGGGTTCTGCATGCAATAGCAGCGGTGCAAAGTGATGTTCAAAAAGGTGTTCAGGTTCAGTGGTGTCTTGGTAAGTCAGAGACGGTTTCAGGAAAATGAAGCATAAATGACTTAGAGGTTTTCTGGAGTTGATTCAAGAGGAATTGGTTTGTCAGCAAGGTTCTGTAAAGCATGATGCATGAACATGGTTGTGTCGAAAGTCTGTTCAGCAGTATGGTTGGATGGCGTGTTCTGTTAGGAGTAACAGCGGTACAAAAGGAGTTCAAGGCTGATATGTTTTGTCAGAGAAGGTGTTGAATCAGGGATTGTTTCAGGTTTGAAGCATGTATGATTCAAGGTTAGTTGCTTACAGTTCAAGGAGTGTTTGATTAAGCTCAGTGTACAGGAGAAGAATCAAAGAACACCAAAGTGAATCAAGTTGCAGAAGGACAGGTTTACATGAACATCAAAGTGCCAAGTCTATAGCCATGAGTCAAAGGTTCAATGGGCAATTCACAAGGAGATTTCAAGCTGGGATCAAGGTGGAGATTCTAGAAAAAGCAAACAGGAAGAAAGACAAAGGAACAAAGATTTGTGGAGAAGTTGAGGGTTGTCAGAATCCGAAGGTGGAGATTGTGACATATCGGACTTCAGTCAACATACGACTTGTGCCAGTAATTGGGCTTAGAAAGTTTCTAGGGTTTATTGTTATAAATACAAGTGTTTAACAATATGAATACCTAATCCGGACTCCAGGGATTCTGAGCGCCTTAGAGGCGGCTCGTAAAGTTAGAGAGAGAATAAAAGTTTTCTCTGGGAATCTAGTTATGTTCTTTGTTCTTTCTTGTTTGTTGGGTGTGAGAGAGATCTATATTGTGAACCACATCGGACGTGTTTTCCGATTGATTCTTTATAGTGGATGTTGTGGATCCAGGATCTACCCCAGACGTAGCGGTTAGAGGCCGTGAACTGGGTGAACAATTCTCGTGTTCGTTAATTTGTGTATCGAAGATAGATTGGGACAAAGAGGATTAAAGTTTAAATCCTAACAATCTGTTAACAGAAATGTTGCAAAATGAACACACGGTTCATAGTTGAAGATTTAAAATGGACAAAAAAAATAATTTGGGTATTTTATTAGGTACAAAAATAGTTTGAATATTAAAAAGCTTATCGGAATAAAGTTAGGATATTTTTATGGAATTTTCCCTTTAAAATAAGTTTATTGTTGTATACTTACTTGCAGGATCGGCTCAATAAAAAATGGGTCCATGCAACAACAAAAATCCGCCCTACAAACAAAAAAATCCTAAACAAAAAAATCCTAAACAAAAAAAAATTGGCTGTTAAAAAAAAAAAAAATGGACCGTGAACAAATGTACTTCCAGCCCATGTCGTTCAATGGTTTTTTAACCGTACCAATCACTCAATTCTCGTTTTCGTTGCATCAAATGCATAGCCATCATAATTCACAACTAATTAGAAATCATAACGTTTTAGAATCTATCGATGAGATATTTGTGGAGAAGGATTGAAATTGAGAAAGAGAAACAAGTCAACGAATATGATCACGGGCTAAATTCACCGAGGGTAGGGTCAGCAAATCTTGTCCGTCCGATTTTTTATCGACGAAGACAATCTAACCATTGGATCTCTTTCTCTACAGCTTTTGATCNCCGGATTTTTATTTATTAAAAGAGTATTACGTACCCTTTTTGTTCTCATATGGCGAGCGTTAAGCACCACACCCTTGAGAATCCCCCTGGCGGCAAATTCTTCCTCCACCCGCTTCGCCGTTTCCTCGTCGTGGCAGTCGCCAGTGCGTACGGTGCGACGCCATTTACTCTAATCATGTACTTCCCCAGCCTGCCACAGGCTGATCCAGGGCCGGTCCTGAAATTTTTGGAGCTCAAGACCAACTCAACTCAATTTTTAAAAAAAATTGGGGCAAAAAAAAAAAAAAAAAAGGTCAAGACCAATGTTTCATCTGGCATGGCTCAAGACTGGCTCAAGACCGGCCATGCGCCGATCTAATCAGCCCGAGAAGCCCATGTTTCGACTAAGTGTACCGGTGTACGCCGATTGAAACAGCGACATTTTGGACTAGCGGATTCGGCTCCAATCCCACTGGCTCCACCGGTTATAATTACGATTTTGCCATCCAAGCTCCTTCATATATAGGCAAGTAAATGAATTAATCAACATTTTGTATGTAAATATATGCAGAAGTTGAGTAGTGAGAGAGATGAAGCCCTTGCCTGAGTCCGGACATTGTTTGAGAGATTTCAAAGGATACACATGCACGGAGTTATACACTTATATAACTTATGAGCAAGACTTGCATTTCACAGTTAATTACTTTTATTTTAAAAATATATATATATATTGCCATTGTCACTTTATTTTAAATATTATCGAATTTTAATTAATTTATCAGACATTTATGGATCATATGTAGTGTTTAAAAACAAGATGTCAAAAGGCAAGAATGAAATCGATCAAAGAAAAATAAAAAAAAATACGTAATCTCGTCCGTTATAGATCAATAAATCAACAAAAATTCTAGCAAAAAAAACAATAAACCAAAAAATATTTGTTACAAAAAAAATAACCGAAGACTCAGTTTTTTTCTTTTTCTTTAAACTGATTTTATTGGTATCAATCGACTGGAATACATGAGAAAT
The DNA here is from genome assembly GCA_002933935.1 of Eutrema yunnanense. Classification (NCBI taxonomy): domain Eukaryota; kingdom Viridiplantae; phylum Streptophyta; class Magnoliopsida; order Brassicales; family Brassicaceae; genus Eutrema; species Eutrema yunnanense. The sequence continues at coordinate 196,677 of PKML01043356.1, read as the reverse complement.
ACTAAGTTACGTGGAATGTTTATGGAATTCTTTATTAACGCCCAATATTTATTAATTTATTTAGGCCGGCTTAACGACGCTGAAACCACCGTCAACCGCCAGATTCTGGCCGCTAACGTAAGCCGAATCATCCGAAGCCAAAAACAGAGCCGCTTGAGCCACGTGGTGAGCCTTGAGCACCACACCTTTCAGAATCCCAGACGCAGCGCAATATCCCTCCACCATCCTCGCCGTTTCCTCGTCACGGCTATTGATCCCCGTCGCCACCGCGTACGGTGCAACACCGTTGACTCTAATCCCGTACTTCCCCAGCCCGCCACAAGCCGATCTAACTAGCCCGAGGAGTGCGTGCTTCGACGCCGTGTACGCGTGAGGCCCCGGACCACCGAGTTCCGCCGCAACGCTCGTCGTACAGACGATGGACCCACGCGTGCCTTTCTCCACCATCGCACGCGCCGCGTGTTTGATAAACGCTGCCGCGCCGCGAACGTTGACCGTAATTGTTCGGTCAAACTGTTGGAGATCCAAGTCGAGGATGCTACAAGGCTGTTCCATGACTCCGGCGTTACTAAACAGAACGTCAAGCGTTCCGTATGTTTCGACGGTGAACTTAACGGCGTTCTCCACTTCCGTCTCGTTTGTAACATCTAGCCTTGGGCATTTTCGGTTCCGGTTCGATTCCGGATAGGAACCATTCGGTTCCGGGTAATTCGGGTACAGAGGTTTAGGATCCATATAGGTACCGAAATGATTTCGGTTCGGTTCCGGTTCGGTTCCGGATATTTCGGGTAGAAATGTTTAGGAACCGAAATACCTAAAATATATCTGAAATCTGAAATATATCCGAAAACCCGAAATTTTACCCGAAAATTTGAAAAAGTTTTAAGGAACATATACCCGAAATACCAAAAATATACCTGAAAACCCGAAATTATATCCGAAAACTCGAAAATATACCCGAAAACAAAAAAAATATACCCAAAAGCCTGATATATATTTAATTTTTTATATTTCGGGTATTCGGGTACCCGAAATATTTTCGGTTCGGTTCCGGTTCTACCCGATATCCATAGGTATCAATGTGTAGGATCCAATGGGTATTTTGACAATTCCGATTCGGTTCCGGTTTGGGTATTCCAGTTTGATTCCGGTTCCGGTAATTCGGTTCCGGTTATTTTGCCCAGGGTTGGTAACATCGCAGCGGAAAAAAACTGATTTGTCTTGCCCGATTGAAACGGCGACGTTTTGACCAAGCTCTTCTTGTAAGTCAACGATGACCACCTTAGCTCCGTGCTCCGTGAACAGCCTAGCGGCTTCAGCTACAATCCCACTGGCTCCACCTGTTACAATTGCGATCTTGCCATCCAATCTGTTGTATATTCGTAAACGTAATGCACTTCATGTAAATAATTTAGTGTGTATATATATAGTAATGCTTTGGAGCACTTACCTGAGTCCTGACAGTGTTGATGGATTTCAAATGAGAGATCCAAATAAACAACCTGTCGAGTCTGAGTGTTGGTATATACATACACTTGATGTCTCGGCGTAGGAAGAGAGAGGATGGCGATAGTTTCGGCCTATAGTTTCGGAGAAACTCTACAGAGAGTGACAATAGCTGTAGAGAAACTCTACAGAGAGTGACAATAGCTGTAGAGAAACTCTACAGAGAGTGACAATAGCTGTAGAGAAACTCTACAGAGAGTGACAATAGCTGTAGAGAAACTCTAATTAAAAAACTTAGGTTCATAAACTCTAATTAAAAAACTTAGGTTCATAAACTCTAATTAAAAAACTTAGGTTCATAAACTCTAATTAAAAAACTTAGGTTCATAAACTCTAATTAAAAAACTTAGGTTCATAAACTCTAATTAAAAAACTTAGGTTCATAAACTCTAATTAAAAAACTTAGGTTCATAAACTCTAATTAAAAAACTTAGGTTCATAAACTCTAATTAAAAAACTTAGGTTCATAAACTCTAATTAAAAAACTTAGGTTCATAAACTCTAATTAAAAAACTTAGGTTCATAAACTCTAATTAAAAAACTTAGGTTCATAAACTCTAATTAAAAAACTTAGGTTCATAAACTCTAATTAAAAAACTTAGGTTCATAAACTCTAATTAAAAAACTTAGGTTCATAAACTCTAATTAAAAAACTTAGGTTCATAAACTCTAATTAAAAAACTTAGGTTCATAAACTCTAATTAAAAAACTTAGGTTCATAAACTCTAATTAAAAAACTTAGGTTCATAAACTCTAATTAAAAAACTTAGGTTCATAAACTCTAATTAAAAAACTTAGGTTCATAAACTCTAATTAAAAAACTTAGGTTCATAAACTCTAATTAAAAAACTTAGGTTCATAAACTCTAATTAAAAAACTTAGGTTCATAAACTCTAATTAAAAAACTTAGGTTCATAAACTCTAATTAAAAAACTTAGGTTCATAAACTCT
>PKML01043356.1:172159-194084 GCA_002933935.1 Eutrema yunnanense | reverse complement strand
GAGATTTCGGAGAACACTGAGAATTGCATGTGAACGAGCTTTCCATCTGCGGCACAAAAAAAAAGGAAGACCAAGTCACATTTACTGCAAATATCATAACATTTTAAGAAGCACCGTGTCCTAAGCTTTAACAAAGTTAATCTATGGCTAAATCCCAAAGTTAATCTATGGCTAATGGATAGTTAATGTGAGCAATACCAAACACAATAATGCCCGTTTATAGCTATGTTCGTGCACATTCATAGAATCCATTTTGGTTTTAGTACTTTGGCTTCTAATCATGATCAGAAAGAGATCTTGTGAGGAAACTATTGACTGAAGGTTATACACTCCAGGCCATTGATTATAACTCACACAAAGAACTATGGACTAGTTTAAGAAAATTTGATTTCAAAATTGAGAATGTAGAGAATGTTTACTTGAGACAAGTAGGTGGAGAGTGTGGGAGAAGGGAGCTCTTCACATACACCTACTAAAGTAAGATTAAACTAGTAAAGGGAATTATATGCCAACATAATTTGCAACGATTTCAAGTGTCATTAGAAGGAGAATTGAATTCTGTGAATACTGCATCAAATCCAAACATTTAAATGTGAATAAGCAACAAAAAAAACTAGAAACAAGCTCGAACAAAAAGAAAAAGCCAACTCTCATCGTGGGTTTGGTTAAACAACATAGCTCAAAGGGAAACGAAGCAAGATCCTACGAGAAGGTAGTCAAGTATATACACATGTCATTTTAACGAGGATAACGACCCAGAACTCAAGCCTTCCCTTGAGTTCATCAACCAAGAGTGTATTCGGCCGATACACCTGCAACTGCAACCAAATTGAGCAATCACTTTGACTGAAATTCCGGCCGATACACATTCATAATCAGAAAAAGCTCATCTAGCAAAGATGGTTAAACCAACCAGTAGTCGGTGTAGCCGATAGATGAAAATCCGGGAGTTCACATCGAATCAAACCGCCGCCGCCACCACTAATCGTCCGCCGAAACATCCAAATCTAATTGAATTACTACTCGCTGGAGAAACAGCAGATAAAGGCTTCAGAGTCGCCATAGATTATCGCTTTCGCCTGGAACTCGACACAAACAAAGAAGGTGAGAAAATGTTGAGGAGAGAGATCGTCGAGAATGACAAAAAAAAATAAAAAAATTGCTTCCGCCAATTACACACGACCACGTCTCCTTAAGAGCCGGTATCTTAAACCTCTCCGAGCATGATTATTGGAGAAACCGATTTGGGGTTCTTAATGATTATTTAATTAATAAATTATTCACATTTTTAAAAAATCTCTTAGAAACCGTATCTAAAAGTTCTAATTTAAGATACGTTTCTTAAAAGTTTCTTACACTATTCACATTTTTATTAATAATTTTTTAAAGTGGGGTTAAAAACCCCACTTTCTTCCGCGATAATGATGCTAGGAGCGGTTCTTAACTTATCAACCCTTTTCATTTATTTTTAATCCAAAAATTGCTAAGAACTCCCTTCTTTTTTTACTAAGAACCTCCAATGGAGATGGTCTATCATATTAGGGAAATTTGAAAGAACGTAACTTAAAACTAAGCTTTCTGTTAACAAAGATGATTTACGGCAAACCAGAGATACGTAATACTCCATCTCTTTAATGAAAATTGTTTTTTTTTTTTACAATTTTCACCAATATTAAAAAATATTTAATGCTTCCCACTTTTTAATCATTTTTTACTTCCATGTTTATTATGTATCCGTCATTTTTCTATGCTAAACACTTTCTCCTAAATCCTAACTCGGCCTGGGCGTTTGGTTCTTCGGTTCTGGTTCGGTTCAGTTCTCGGTTCTTTCGGTTCCTCAAAATTGGTAACTATTCAGGTATTTTAGAAATTCAGTTCGGGTTCGGTTCGGTTTGGGTCCGGGTACCCAAATTCTTTTTTTAAATTAAGAATTTTGTTAAATTTAAATAAAATTTGGTTAAATTTTGACAAATATAACTAAGAAAGTATTGATATTTTGGGTATTACGGTTATTTCGGTCTAAAAACTAATATCTTCGGGTTTATAATTGTGATTTTTGGTAATTGGGTTATATCAAGTCTAAATATAACTAATATTTTAGGTATATAATTATATTTCGAGTACCCATTCGGTTCTCGGTTCGGTTCGGTTCGGTTCCGGTTATTTTGGTTCTAGAAAATTGGTAACCATTCGGGTATTTTGACATTTTCGGTTCGATTCTTTTCAGTTCGGTTCGGTTTGGTTTTTCGGTTCCAGATTATTTTTCCCAGGCCTAATCCTAACTATGAATCAATATTAGTTCAGCTTATTTAGATATCTTCAATTATATTGAAGCTTGAATTTTAACAACACTAATTAATATAAAGTACACAGAATAACTAAAAATAATTATTCAGAAAAGCAAAATAAAAACAAATCATTCTTCTTGGACTATTTATTTACGAATAAAAAAATCAAATTGAATTAGTCCAAAATTTGAAGTCAAAGAAACTCATATTCAACTTGTTTGTTTGTAATTAATTTTTTTCAACAACGTGTACTAAACGGGGTTGAATCCGGATAGAAGTTGTAACACAAACCATTAGATCATATGTCATGATCGTTGATCAATTTGTTGACTAAAAAAGATCGTTCATCAGTATGTTTTTCCACAACAATGATGTTAAAGTTTTAGAAGTTAAGGTCCACTTATCTACAATTAACGTTATAAATAATTGGGTTTCTTGCGTTGTTTTAAAACTGTTGGCCAAAACATTTATGATGAAAATACTTAAAAACATTTTCGAAACGTTTCTATATGTCCGAAGATTTTTCTGATAGATTTTTAAAGGTTGGACTGATAGATTTTTTGTTTTTTCTGAAGATAATTTTTCAAAACCTACTTAGCTGTATCAACAATGGTCCATTTCCTACCCATTGACTGATAGATTTTTCTGAAGATAATTTTATGGAACCCACTTAGCTGTATCAACGGTCCATTTCCTATCTATTGACTGATATATACTTATTAAATTCGGTAATTATTTAATTTATATTTATGAAATATACAAAAACCGATACAGGTTATATAAAATTTACGAGCTCACACAACAATGCATACATATTTGCAAGGCTTTGTTGACAACTTACTATGTTCGGTAACTTCTTGGCCATCGCATGATCTCCTCTTGAACGAAAGCCGGTAAACCGCAGACTTTCGTTTCTGAGATGTGGGCGAGTTAAGAGTCTTGTCGTTGAAACTAACCGTTGGCATCAACCGGCTCAAGTTGGATTTCAGTACTGTTTTCTCTTGGGAGTTGCGTTTTTGTTCCTTCAAACCTTTAAAGCTTCCAACAGTATGGTCCAATAGTTTCTTCTTGTTGTTTCCAGTGATAACAGACAAACCATTAGGATCTTTGTATAAACCTTTGCTCATAAACTTATCAATCTCCAAGTAACTCTCATTTGCACCTGCGTCTTCAATTTCAATTTAATGGATACTGAATAAGGGTCTATATATTTCATAATTTATTTAACTTTTATTTTGAAAGTATTTATTTTGAGTACTGTTTACTGAATTTGCTAACTAAAATATACTTGAACAAGTAACTCTTACATATAAAAGAGCAAATAGACCATATAACTATGAAAGCACAAAACTCATAGTAACAAAGAGCATTAAAAGCCGAATAGAAAGGCCCATTAACCCATATAATCTGATCAAACAAGTTTGTAATAATTATACTAGTTGTTATTATATCCTCGAGATGTGCAATAATTGGTTGTAGAATGGATCCATATATAAAAATGCAACATCCCACGTTTCAAGGAAAATTGCTACCTCAGAAACTTCTCAATCCCCATGTCTCTCTAAGTCAACTTTTGACCCAATATTTTTTTAAAAAATCATCATCATGGGATCTTTGTGGCCCAGTTGTAGCTACGGCTTAACCACTGTGTAACCGCCGTCAACGGCCAGGTTCTGTCCGCTAACGTAAGCCGACTCATCCGATGCTAAAAACAGAGCAGCTTCTGCCACGTGGCGAGCTTTCAACACAATGCCCTTTAGATTCGCCGACGCTGACGTGTTCTCCTCCACCACGTTTGGCTCCATCTTGAAACCGTTACAAACTAACGGTGTGGCAACCCCAAACGGAGCAACGCCGTTTACTCTTATCCCGTATTTTCCCAATCCACCTGAAGCCGATTTGATCAAACCCAATAGCCCATGCTTCGACGCCGTGTATCTGTTATAAATCTCTCATTAAATAATTTTGTTTTCTCGAGTTTTAGCGACAAAAAAAAAACTAAATTTCGTTACATTAGCATAACTATTTTGCAACTTATAGAAATCACTTTCCACTTAGATTTTGTTAATGGGTTTTGGATATAAAATTTATAATTGTTTTTTTTTTTGCAATTTTACCCGTGTGGTGCCGTCCCGGAGATCTCAGCGGCAACGCTAGTGGTGCAAACGATGGAGCCGCGCGTGCCTTTCTCCACCATGGCACGTGCCGCATGCTTGATAAACGTGGCTGCGCCACGGAGGTTAACGGCGAATGTTCGGTCTAACACGTCGAGATTTAAGTCTAAGATGCTCACAAACGGCTCTATAACGCCGGCGTTACTAAACAGAACGTCAAGCTTTCCGTGTTTTTCTACGGTGAACTTAACGGCGTTTTCTACTTCCATCTCGTTTGTGACATCGCAATGATAGTAACTCGCCTTGTCTTCTCCGATCGAAACGGCAACGTTTTGACCGAGCTCGTCTTGTACGTCAACGATAACGACTCGAGCGCCGTGTTCAGTAAATAACCTGACGGACTCAGCCCCGATGCCGCTTGCTCCGCCGGTTATGATTACGATTTTGCCCTCCAATCTGCAAAGAGTCAACAAAACATTACATATACATACATTTATGTATATATTTGAGCAGAAATGGTAGGAGAGATGAGGAAGTTGCCTGCGTCCAGACATTGTTGCGCCTGTTTTGATGGATAACTTGTGTCCTGATATTACATGTAACATGTATATATATATGTATATGTGTGTGTGTAAATAAAGTCAACTCTATCGTGCCAAGTGGGTTTCACTTTTTTTTAATGGCTCAAGAATTGTTTTGACCGTCTGAAATTATGCACCGTAATAAGCACTTGTTCATTTTATTTTTATAATATTGTACCTTTTTGGTTCAAATCATTTTTTTCTTAATTAAATCATATTTACTAAATGTAATTGCTTAAATAGATCTATTTAGCATTTTAGACCATGATTATCGCAGGTTTTAATGTTGATTTCTTAAAAATATTTTGTATTAATTTAATCTAAAGTGAATGAAAATCGTAAGAAACGTCTCTTAATTAAGAGATGGTAAGAAACGTTTTTTATCGAAACGTGTCCATCTGTGATTGGAGATACAATTTGGGGCAAAAAAAAATGATTTCTCTTTTCATATTTTTTATCGACACAATTTCTTCTTCGTTCTCTCCGTCGAAGGCGACGACTATTCGCGTTCCTCTTCGGCATCGGCATCCCGCGACAGTCCGGTGCTCGTGACGGAATCGAGAAGTTGAAGAGGTTTGAGTCCGGTGCTTCGATGGATTCTTCCGATCTGTCATCCGCCGTGAAAGGAAACATCACTGAGGTCCATAGAGGTTCTTGCATTGGAGATAAAAAAATATTTGAATCTCTTAACTAAGTCTCTTAATCAAGTTTAATATTAAAAAATTGGCTAAGATACCCATTTGGGTTTCACCAATAATCATGCTCTTAGCTTTAGCATAAGTTCCCTCATTTTTTTTTTTTTCCCATTTGAAATGGTTCAAGTAATTATAATGAAGACTAATACGTACAGCTATACTATACATACATATTTTTGGATGGATATCAGAATTTTGAATTTTTGTTTTGGAAAATGATATTCAATAACTGTTTTATCTATTAGACGAGAACCTAAAAAGTAAAACCATTGTTTGTTTTCTTCCCTTCAAATAGACTTAGCGACGCTAAAACCACCATCCACGGCTAAATCTGATATAAACCGAATAATCAGAAATAAGAAACAGAGCAGCCAAGCCTTCAACACAACACCTTTAAGAATCCCTTTGGCTTTGCAATATTCTTCCACCTGCATAGCCGTCTCCTCGTCACGGCTAGTCATAGCCGTCGCCACCGCAAATGGCACCACGTCGTTTACTCTGATGACCCATTTAACAAATTATATTGTGCTATAATTATTTCGTAAGTTATAATTCACAATTATAGCAAGTGTTGATTTTTTTGTGAGACGTCTACTTTTTCATTTATTTTTTTTAAAATAGTAAATATTATTAAAACTTCACTTTGTTTTATAGAATGTTTCTCTTGCTTTGTTCCAGTTTACTTTATGACAGACGTAATTGCTTACATATAATATAACTCACATAGGCGAAGTTTATATGGTGTAAGAATACAAATTCAAATCAATTATCTTTGGACTATTTCCTCATCGCAGCTATTCATCCTCGTCGCCACCGCATACGGTACAACGCCGTTTACTCCCGAGCCACTGATCTCGTCATACATACGATGGACCCACGCGTGCCGTTCTCCACCGTTGCTCGTGCCGCGTGTTTGATAAACGCAGCCGCACCGCGAACGTTGACTGACATTGTTCGGTCAAACTGTTCGAGATTCAAGTCGAGGATGCTCCCTAGCTGTTCCATGATGCTGGCGTTACTTAACAGAACGTCTAATTTTCCGTGTTTTTCGACGGTGAACTTAACGGCGTTCTCTGCTTCTGTTTCGTTTGTAACATCACAATTGTAGCAAGTGGCTTTGTCTTGCCCGATTGAAACGGCAACGTTTTGACCAAGCTNCCGCGAACGTTGACTGACATTGTTCGGTCAAACTGTTCGAGATTCAAGTCGAGGATGCTCCCTAGCTGTTCCATGATGCTGGCGTTACTTAACAGAACGTCTAATTTTCCGTGTTTTTCGACGGTGAACTTAACGGCGTTCTCTGCTTCTGTTCGGTTTGTAACATCACAATTGTAGCAAGTGGCTTTGTCTTGCCCGATTGAAACGGCAACGTTTTGACCAAGCTAAGGTGGTCATTTATTTTGTTTTGGTTTTTGATTTTTTAAAAATAAATATATAGACAAAAACCAAAAACTAAATAAACCACCATTCAATATCAATATCAATATCAATATCAATATCAATATCAATATCAATATCAATATCAATATCAATATCAATATCAATATCAATATCAATATCAATATCAATATCAAGATCAATATCAATGTCAATATCAGATGATTAAAAAATAAAAATAAACCACCATTCCATTCAAGTTTTTAACAAACTAAAATCTACAACAAAATCAAAAACCAAATATCAAAAACCAAAAACCAAAAACCAAAAACCAAAAACCAAAAACCAAAAACTAAAAACCAAAAACCAAAAACCAAAATCTAAAAATCCACTCAAGCATTCATGGCCATAGCCGAATCCGATTGGTTTTTAATTAATGGATGGTGTCACTAGCATTAATGAAATAAAAAACGAAAAAGGAATCTACTCAAACTAGCACCGAATCCATTTAATTGCATCAACGCTCCACTTTTTACTTCTTTCTCAGTGAATAGCAAACGCAGCCATCCAGATGACCAAATGGTTTTAAACTCGTTTTAAATAAAACTAGTAATACTTTCCCCATAACTTTAACATCGCAAAGAATATAATTCACACCGATTTTGAACTTTATATAGTATCATAATTCTAATTGTATTTTGTTTGAAAAGAAAAAATAAATTGCGGAGAAAAAGAACTCCACTTGAAAAGACCAAGACCAACTAGGAGTGGGCGTTCGGATATTCGGGTTGGGTTCAGATCAGGTATTTCGGATTTCGGGTATTTCGAATTTAGGGATCTAGGTACCGATCAGATATTTTAAAAATTCGGATCGGGTTCGGATCGGGTATTTTTTTTAAGATCCGAAATTTTTCGGATATGTTCGGATCCGGATTCGAAAGTATCCAAAAGTATCATTAATACCCGAAAAAACCCGAATAAACCGAAATCCGAGACAAAACACAAAAACATGAATATCCAAAATACTCAAAAATTTCAGAAAAACAAAATATATGTATTCAATATACTCATAATATTGAAAATATACATAAAATACTCGAAATACCCAAAAAATAATTAATATATTCGGGTTTATAGTTTTAATTTTTGGTATTTGAGTTATATCAAATCTAAATATAATTAATATATTTGAGTATATAATTATATTTCGGGTATTTCAGGTACCATTCGGTTCTCGATTCGGGTTCGGTTCTTCGGGTATAAGAATTTATGATCCGATCGAGTATTTTAAAAATTTAGATCAGATTCGGTTCGAATATTTTCGGTTTAGAATCGGTTCGGATATTCGGATCCGGATAATTTGTCCAGCCCTCTGACCAACCATCCAAATTCAATTTTTCATCATAAACTCAAATCGACGTAGAGAAACTAAAACACATATACACGAAATAAATGACCGCTTACACAAAAATGCGAGCACGTAGGCAATTAACATTACATACATACAACAAATAAATAAAAAACATCAGCCGCTTCAAATCTGTGATCAGATTACCAATTAATCAGCCAAGAAACAAAAGGGAAGGCTATATATTATTCGTCATCATCATTCATATCTCCTTTTTTTGTGCCACAAAATGTACCGTTTCATTCAGCCTTCCAATAAGCTCCTCAAGCTATGGAAAGCCTCCGCCGTCAAACTACAACACCGTTGCTTCTCCACCGGAGGGGCCGCCGCCCTCGCGTCATCAATTGTCAAGAAACAAACGACAACAACCGTGAGGTTGTCAAACGTGTTTAGCCTTAAAGCCTCCATCGCAAGCTCTCGAGCACATCTCATCGGGTCATCGTGGCGTCGTAACCCACGTCGGACGATACTAACAGCTTCTTGACTTGTCAAAACATCCCAAATCCCGTCGCATCCGATTATCAGAAACTCATCTTCTTCTGTCAGATTTATCTGTTTGATCTCTGGCTCTGCTATGAGTGGAGATTGTGAGCCTCGTGGTAGTTTCATGTCCCAATCCCCTAGAGCTCGGGTGACTGATAAAATGCCATTTAAGTAACCGTCATCGATGAAGCCCCCGCATTCTTCCACTCTTCTTCTTTCCGGTAAGTAGATTGGTCTGTGGTCTTGAGACATGTCTATGGCTTCACCGTTCCTACAGAGAACGGCTCTGCAATCACCCGCATTTGCCACCACTAAATGTCTGCACAATGAGAAGGACAAAAGTTGGACATGAGCGATAGTGTCCAATCCGGTTTAATCAAAACCGAAACTCCACTGAAATAACCAACTCGAAAAACAGGACCAAAAAGGAAATAACCGACTCACCGCTGCCAAATAAGCAAAAACTGAAACCAAAATGACATAAACTGATAAAACTTCAATTTCTTTGGAAATCTTTTAAATTAAAGCAAGAAACCGAATCAAAACCAAAACCAAAACTAAAACTATATCTAACCGATATTCCATTCAACCAAAAAATCCAAAAACCGCAAATCGAACAACCAAAAACTACATTCAACCCAAAAGGACTGGACGCAAATACGATTTGAGTTCTTTGCTCTTCCAAAGACAGGTTTGGTCTACGGTACTTGCTTATACCTGTAATTAGTAATTACACAACGTACCGTCCAAAAATAAGGGCAGCAAGAGCTGTGGTACCAGAAGAAGAGCCGATGCTTCGGTCCTCTGCTAAAGCAAGATCAGCCTGAAGAAACGCGTTCTTCAAAGAACTCTGGACTTCTTCGACATAAATACTGTTCACTTCCGATGTTTGTGGAAACTTATCATCTTCAAAGAATAGTCTAATGGCGTTTTTTCTTACATAAGCTGCTGCTTCCGGTCCTCCATGGCCATCAAAAACCTATACACAAGATGCAAAAAACCAGTAAATTGACTGATCTTCTAAGCAAGTAAATGACACAAAAAAGTTTGCATTAGACGCAAGGAGGCGAGAATGCAATACCGCATAGAAAGCACTCGGGTTTGGCAACTCATAAAGCGACCCAACTCGAGAAGATAGATCGTCTATGCAAATGTGCTCGTCTTCCATGAATCTCCTAGGTCCAATATCAGCATAGCTTCCAGAGCGGATAACCGGAACATAAAACGAGACACTAGAACTGCAATCATCATCCTCTTCCGGAAATAGATCACCAGATTTTAAACCCTGTAAAGCAAATTTTTAATCTACCAGTTAATTGATTTATCAACACTAAACACAAGGGGAATAACAAAATCTCTGAAGGGCAATCGTTAAATTGATTGGAACCACTCCTCAAAAGGTATTTAAGACTCTTTTGACATCACCAGCCAATACTAAGTACTAACCTGATAAGAATCAACCCAGATTCCTCAAAAATATCAACACAACCCTCTTTGATGAATCTAAGAACCCTAAATCTAAGCAATTAAATCATTTCCCAGTTATTGGAATTCTACTATCACAGCGAAACCTCGACACGGAGCAAAAAAACAACAACTTTTAAAGGAAACACTTACCGAAAGAGAAGTCGATAAGTCGGCTGAGACCGACGCCGCCGGGCGATTCGGCGAAGAAACTGGTGATTTCACGGCGGAGACACCGTCGATACCTGTAACCCCGGTTGATGCTCCGAACAATTGGACATCCAGAACCACCGGTAAACTCTGTTGAAACATAACCTCTGCTTCAGCCACCATTTCTGCTCTTCACATCAATCACAAAATTCGATTGCTTCCCTAAATTTCCGATTAGCCCAGAAAATTTCTATTGAATTTCGCTGCGTGCGTGCGTCACTTGTGTTTGAAAGAATATTTCAAAGTCGCTTGCTTGTTTTTCTCCTCGTGGACGAAATTTCTGAGACGCGTGTGCTTCTTCTGATGAATATATATACGATCTGATCCCAGGTGTGGGTGACCGGTAACCGGTGGCTACGGGTTAACCAGGAGGGCACGTGGCGGTAGAGCGTGATGTTTTTCGAAGTTCGTGTGTGGATTTACACGGCGAAAACAAGATGACACGTGTCGTATTTCTGGTGTTTTGGCTTTGACGCGCGGAGCTTTTATCGAAATGACAGAAACACCCTCCGTTGAACGACCAAACTATGGCTGGCTTTTTTAATTGATTCGACAAGTTTGTTTTCGAAATTAAGAGGTTTTATTGGGGGTAGTTCTGGAATGTCATTAACCGACCAGAATCTGAAGATGTCTTATCGTGTTCACACTTTTAGTTGCGTAGCTTGTTCGAGACGTAGGAATGTTGTGACGGAATTGCCCCCCAAGTTATTGTCAAATTACAATGGTTGCGTTGATAGGAAGATAAATCCGGACCGTTGAAACCATTAGCTCAGACTGGACCACATTGTTTTTCGACGGCCCAGAAAGCTCTAGACTCGTCTAGATTTGAAATCCAAAATCTGGAAAGGATTTTAAATGTTGATGTTACCTTTTTGAGAAAGTTTTGGAACTCAAATGTTTTAACGTAAGTCGTGCCACGCAAGCATGTGCTTTTGTAACGATTATCGGCAATTCATCAAGAAAAGAAACGTGACAGGTTCACCTACATAATTCATACATCCAACTATATATTATTGTGGATATTAAATTAATGTTTCTTTAATGATGGGTGAATATACTAACATTACTTTTATAGCTGGAAAGGACAATTAGTTAGTGTAATTTTTGTAAGCGTCCATCAAGAGGCTAAATATCCGTCGCCTTATCAGTAGAAGAAACGTGTTTTGCGAAATGTCAATTTTAAGACTTTATTTTTGTTTTATAAAGAATATCACTTTGTATTTTAAATGTAAATTTTTTATTAAAAAAACAGTTTTAATCCTATTGTTTAATGTATTAATTAGAAAATAAATTATTTAATGTATTGATAAGGTGCAAAATATAATTTTTATTAATTTTCTTAATATTTGTGAAATATGTCAAAAACACTCTATAAAACATAAGAAGTAATAACTCCAAAACTTGTCAAAGGTAAAATAATTCTCAATTAATAAAAAGAAAAACACACACTACTTAGGTGTGCGTCATGTTTTACATTTTTTTTTTTTATTTGTAAAGGTGATTAATATAAAACATATTATAATGTTTGTGTTTGTGTGTGTTGATTTAAAACTTAAACACCAATATATTAACATAGAAATAAAAATACAAACATAAATAATATTTTAGTTTTTATCTGTGCAAATGAAACAACTGGGAATTTATTGATCAATTGCAAGAAGATGACACACAAAGGTATCGCTAGTATATTAAAAACAGCACACATGAAGATCTCTCATACAGGATAAAGAAAATGATATTGAGATATTGCTATATTGATAAAAATGAAATTTTGATATTTGGTCTAATGGGCGTAATTGGCAATCTTGGCCACCAAGTCCTAACCTGATGATAAAAAGCCCACTATGATAGCTAAGACGGTTTCCTTGCACGTTGAGCCACAGCCCACGATGAATTGTTGTGTGGTTGAAACTTTAAAGTAAACATAATTTGACAAGCAGAAGAAAGTATAATTGTGTTATTCTCTAACTTTGGTCATGATCAAACCACATTCGTTTCTTTAACTAAAAGAGTGACGACTGGTTGGAACTGTAATCGCATGTTTTTACTTTTTACATTAAATTTTTGACTGCAGAAATTTTGGTTGTGGAATTAATGGACGTGGTTTTTTAAAAAGTTAACATAGCAAAACCAAAGAAGACTTTTAAGGCTGTAGCTGTGATTGGCTATTAGTAATATCAATTCTTTTTTTTTTTTTTTTAAGAAAAAATAAAAATAACATCCCTACAGGCCTTACAAAATTAGGATTTAGCGGGTTTTATAGTATCTTCAGGGGGTAAAATAGAATACATACTCAATACTGGAATGACCAAATATGTATATCCTGGGCTAGTACTAAATTGTATACGATCTCGACTAACATGTTTTAATTTATACGGTATAGTTCGTACTCGTAGATTACAGAACAGTGGATACGAAGAGTGGCTTTTGGTCAAGTTACTTTGGGATTGACACGTGGAAAAGGGTCAACGAGTATGTCTAATCTACTTCCATCAAAAGTGAAGTTGAAGAATGTGGGCTTTGCTTTTAAGGTGAGGAAGAGAGGAATGAATGCGAAAGAGTTCTGTTTTAGTCTAAGACAATAATTTCAAGAGTCGCAAAACAAATATCCATTGCATGATTTAGACGGTGACCTATGCATAAGGAAACTTATTATTTTTCATTATTGCAGACAGCAAGAATATCAATGATACGCAAAATACATTTCACTATCGATCGAGTCAATGGTGTTAAAAAACCAAATTTAGCAAAAAAAAAAAAGGATAAGCAAGAGAGTTCCCTTTGCTAGCTCTTCTTTTGTTGGCCAGCCACGTTTTGTTCTTAAGTTTTATTTTGGTAATCATGTAATACTAAAACATGCGTTAGGTGAACATGATATATATAGTGAGCTAATATGCGTAATATTTAGTATTTGACTCAGTTTATTAAAACTAAAACATGTGTTAGGTCATAGGTGAACATGATATAGTGAGCTAATATGCGTAATATTTAGTGTTCGTCTCAGTTTCCACATTAGATAAATCACTTGGTTAAATTAAAACCCGAGATTGTTCACTTTAAAAATAAAAATAAAAATCGATTGTTCGCAATGTATTGAGATTACACCAAAAGAATGTGTGATTATCACTATACCAGCAAAAGAACCAAAAATTAACAATAGTTATTAGAATCATTAATTATGTTAAAATTACCACTATATCGGCAAATCATATATGATATATCATCATATGAATCCCTTTTCGAGTTCATCTTATGATTACAACAGCAAATTAAACCCTAATTTTGTTATTATATAAAAAATGGCTTTCTTTTTCGAACAGGGTCGGTCTCAATTGGCTCGTGACCTCTCATACATTATATTGCTACTCAAGTGCTACTAATTTTCACTTTTTAAAGGATGATTAGAGACCATTCCTTTTCATCTTACCCTCATAATGACAAAATTCAAAATCAAAAGGCTTAAAAACTATTGCAGCAAAAAAAAAAAAAAAAAAAATTGCAGCACCACTTTTCCTTATATATTGACATCGAACACTCGTGTTCTTCTACTTTTGTCTTCGTCTGGTTCGAATGTGGTATAGAAGTTGACCCTTGTATTGTTTTATATATAGTACCAAAGTGCTTCTTCGAACGACATGACTTAACTTTAACCAGATAGCCACTCTCTTTAATCTTCATGCTCAAAAGCATTTGCTTTTGCTTCTTAATTGTAATAATTCACGCTTTCCTTTTCCATTTGTTTCCCACTCTTTTTCTTACGTGCTTTTTTTTCATGTATTAATCAAAGGATCGTATGTACGTAAGTGTAACATCATAATATATTTGATCTATGGACTGTTGATTTGCATGTGTAAATAGATCGATCATGCGCACGTAACCCTTGTAGATCCTTTTTTTTTTAATAAGAAAATTGTAATGAAAATACGTATTGATATCAGTTTGTCTAAGTGTCTTTTCCCAATTATTTGTTTTGTTGAAATTTTTACATTTATTGATCAACAAAAATAACGTTTATGTATAATGCCCAATTAATTTTCAAGTTTGTATCATTAATTATCGTATCTCTAGTTTGAAAATAACACAATATTCAGTACATGAATTATATATTAATCATTTTTTAGGAAAAACCTTTTTTATTGTGAATATATTAGTAGCTTGTTTTCATTTGGAAATATAGCTCTTTACAGATTTAAAACATGAGCCACTTTATATATCTTATATATCACTGTATATGAGTGTGTCTGGAATTGTAAGCCAAAACTTTGGTAAGTTTATTTTGGGTAAACCTACATATGCATATATGTATAAAAAGTGAGTAAAACCATATATCAGTGAGAAAATCTCTTAAACCAAAAAAAAAAAAGTGAGAAAATCTCTTAATTAATCTTGTCAAATTCTTTAATAATTTGAGAAAACCACATATAAAGATCTTTTTATCCGTCGTGTCTTATATATCAATTGAGTAACATTATTAGAATCTAACTCATAGAGTTTCTCAAAAAATATAAAAATAAGTTTAAATTACTAAAATATTTATATTTTTATGCCACTCACATTAAATTATTTGAAAATTTTATATCTCATTAAACTAATCATGAAATAAATCAATTATACTCTCTTCTTATTTTGTCTTCCCATTATACTATATTAATTATATTAATTATTATATTCCTCATATCATCTTTGTTTGATCACATCTTCGTAAAAATATAAATCATCACATCATCAACATAATTAAAAAACAAATCCATATTTTTCCGCATATATATTGTAATTAAAAAAAAATTAAAACCAACATAAATTACTCACTTTATGAATGAAAAAATAATTTGTGTTAAGAGTTTCACATCGGCTATAAATTTAAATAGAGGCCACCGAAATATATGATAAAAATGATCAAAATAGGAAAGTTAAGGTGTTAAATTAAAAAATTTGTGAAATTATAAAAAAGTTAAGTTATTAAGTACTTTAAAAAGTTTTAATAGTCGCTAATTAGAATATATAAAGTAATCAAAAATTTGAAAATAGTTAAAAAAATAATCATTACATTGATAAAAATCATTACATGTTTTAACGAATACATCACCAATAACTATAATAAATTTTTATCTAAAATTGTATCAAATTTCCCGCACATGAAAGTGGTTATCACTTAGTGTAAAAGTAATCTATGTCTACATGAGTATTATGAAAGAGAGAAAAAATAGTAACTCTTTAACCTGTAAAAAGAACTTGAAAGTAATTTTTTAAACGAAATATATTACTAGTTTCTAATAACTCTCTAAATTTCCGTGACCCAAAAAACGTGATCAAATAACTAATTTTTCTGACGAACACATATATAGATAGTTATAGACGTTGCAAATGTAAAAGTTAATAAGGGTGAACAGACGATCATATAAAGATTGCTACCGTTAACATTTAAGTCGTTTTACATATTTGCCCCTCACCATTACATGTATTACGAAATAAGTAAGAGATTTTACATAAGTCTCAAGACCAAACACCAGAGTGGAGGGGCATAAAACACACGACACATATAAAGTAAAGAAGGTTTTTTTGTTTAAAGAGCTAAGATCAAATTAATTAACTAATTAAACATTCATCCTCATTAGGTACTGTTTTATTGAGCTTACTGAATATATATATAATCTCAGTTCGAGGACGACTGGTTCAAGGGACTCCTCCCACAACTCGCCGGCTTTGGACTATTTCCGACGATACGAGGACTCATCTGACCCAACCTGAGCTCACCCACTCGTGGACTAAACACTTGAGACAAACTCCGATTATTGACCGGAGTCGAACTCGAACTCGTGACCTTAGGACTACTCGTGTGTCTAAACTCTCCTCTGCTTCGTGTAATAACCTCATCAAGAATCTCCGAGTCTCCTGGATAAGAAGTTGTGGATCCAATCTCCGTTTCCTGTTGAAAATTAAGTTGGAGAAAAGAAAAGAAGAAGCAGAGTATAGAGAGAAAAGAAGAAGCTTAATAAACAGAGTAACTGGATTTGTAATTGGTTACCGCTGCGAGATTGAAAGGTAAAGCCGGAGCTTCTTCATACTCTGCTGCGTCTAAGTCTTGAAGATGAGCTCCTTTGAAGAATCTAGGGAGGATGTATTGTCGTACGGGAATTAAGAACATGATCATTAAAGGGAACATGACTCCTGCGATTGGGATCCATGTGAGGCCAAAGCAGATTAAGAGATAAATCGTTTGGAAAATAGTGAACATTGCAATTGTCTTGAATGGAACGGTTTCCACGAATGTCGCGTGGTAATCTTCAAGAACCCTGCAAATAGAAATTTAGCAGAAATGAGCAACGAGGAGGGAGGCTTTTTGAAGTTGAATGAGGTAGAAAGATTGGAGCTTTAGTTACTTGAAGCGACGGCTTGGGGCTGTGAAGAGAAGTAGGATTCTTTCCCAGAATTGGTTTCCAGGTAAGCTTTCTATGGCCATGAAGGCGAAATATCCCCAAAGGACTGATGTTGGGATCATTTTAAGGATAGGCATAGCTGCAACGCATCCTCCTACCATTGTAGACTGAAGCAAGTTGCTCAACCGTTGTTCTTTGACTTCGACTGGTAACAAATCATCAATTTCTTTCTCTATATCGAACAGAGTTTCATCAACTGGAGCATTGAGGTTTCCGGTGAATGTAGTTGCTTGGATTGTCGATTCTTTCAGTTCTTTTAAACCCTGCAAGTGGGAAGAAACTATTCTTAGTTCCGTGTTCTCTCGGGGAACAAAAAAACAAAGTTTTATGGGAGATATTCTTACTTGAGGTTGCTGGTATACTAGTGGTGTCTGCATATGATGATAAGCTTCTTGCATATTGTTATAGAGTTGTCCCAAACTCGCATTCGTTTTGATGCTTCTTCGTGCTGTTGCCACCAATCTGTTCCGAAGCAACTGCAGAGAGAGCAAACGTCGATCTCAAAACTCAGAAATACCCCGAAAAGTAAGACCGTGGTGAGTTATGATGTTACCTGATATTTAAGAGTTGCTAAACTTTTGGTATGCATTGGAGATTGAGGAATGACACCATTTGATGGAGGGACCCCGAGTAGACCACACATTAAGGTCTGCAGTGATTATGACCAATAAGTCCCAAGAGAAAATTCAGGTAGATAAATATTTTCTTCTGCAAATTCTTACCAGAAACCCGAGAAGAAGCAAATCGTAGTGATAAGAAGACGGTTTTCTCAAATTGAATTCTTTCTGCTGCGCAAGCTGTGAAGCTACGCTATGATCAAAGTAGTAAAGCACAGCAATCATTGATGCTGGAATGAAAGCTCCAATTATGTAGACGATTGGAACATCAAGCATCTCCTGCAAATTTTCAAGTCACTAAGCATTATAAGTCTTAATGTTTCAGTTTGTAGAAAGAAAAAGACATACCTTTACTACGGTCCAATTTCCATAAGCACCAGGGGACCACGGATTTGGGCTAAAAAGTCGCCGGGGAATTCCTTTTGGAACATCTCCTGCTGGAATGTAGGAGACACCGGTCCACACTAGCACCATGAGTGGTACACCATAGTCAGCTATTAAGCTTCTGAGCCAGCCTGCTCAAGAGAAGAAAATTGAGTCAGTAAATGTTTGGTCTGAATCCCAGGGATAAGAAGAATCCAGCTCATGAGATTAGAGATGTTGTTTCACTTACCACTTCCGTACCGCCATGATCTGGCTTTTCTGCTTCTAAGTCCAGTTAGAAGAAGGCCAAAGGAGAGAACCAGAGCGAACATCCCATTAGCAAACCTCCAGGAAGGTAAGAATTCCATCAGCTTCTGATTTTCCCGTTCAGGAATGCGAAATTCATCCACTAGCCCCTGAATAACCCATATGCGTTAGAGAGCATTAGAAAACCCACATTTGATCAAATATCGAAAAATCGGAATCCTCTTACTTTGATGGCTTGTTGCATGAAGAGCATAGCAATAAGCAGTCCAAACAATTCCCCAGCTACTCGAGTGAACCTACTGATGATGGAACAAGCTCCACATATAGCCAGAACAAACAGCATCAAAGCAGTCCAAACACAAACCCTACACACAGATTCAAAACAGTTTCACAGTGTTTTCAACACCTGATTACTCTTTTAAGCAAATCAAAAAGCTCACAAGAAAATTTACCATCCAGACCACGCCAAGAACAGGTTTCGTCCCAGTTCAGGTCTCGCCTTTGCAAAGTTAAACATGAATGTATACATAATTACAGTCGGCTCTGCAACTCCGAGTATAAGCAGTGGCTGGCCTCCGATAATCGAGTGTATCATGCCGCAAATGGCGGTGGATGCTAAGGTCTGAACAGCCGTGAGAACTCCATCTACGAAATTTCAGAATCCAACTTGAGGTGAAAATTGCAAATTTTTTTGATAATGGTGGTTGATAGTGATGTGGAAATTGAAAAAGGTTGAAACTTTATGGGAGGATTTAGATGCAATTTACCGGTGTTTCTTTCCAGTTGCTCGCCGAATGAGATGACAGGAATCGCAGACGCGAAGAATATGTATGTGGTGGGAGCAAGAATCCTACGCAATTAAAGCGTATAATCGATGAATAATTCACCACATAACACAAACAAAAAAAGAAGAATATTCATAGTACCTAAACCCAGCCTTGAATCCTCCGGTCCAATCTTGCTTATAGCACATCAATCTTCCTTTAAGATCATTCTTGATTCCTTCAAACGGCACAAAAGTCTCTTCCATGACTTTCCACACTCACTCGCTCTGTTTCGTTCTGCGGTGATATACTCTCCGACAAGGAAAGAAGATTGAGCTCAAACCCGATTTAAGGGGGAAACAACTCATAAACTACTTCAAACCGGACAAACCCATTTTGAAGAACATCTCTCAATTCAAGGCTAACGAAGAGCAGGAGATAGAAATGCAGGAAAACCCAATAAGGAGGTTCGTAAGAAGAAGAAGAAGAAGAAGAAGATCGAATCTCGATGAAGAAACTGGGAAACGATACATGGAAACAATTTACATGATATCGAGAAATCAATTAAAGAAAGAGACCGAAACTGTGTTTTTTTAATTTGGATGACGAGAAAGTGGTGAGTTGTTGAATTACATGAAGCTGCAATGTGTTTTGTGTTATGTCTGGTGGCAACTGGCAAGGAAGAAGAAGCCGAAGGAATCTCCATTTATATAAGCTACTGCAAAATAAGAAAAAATTATTAATAAAAATTAAATACAGAAAAGGAAAAAGAACAAAAAAAAAAAGATGATTTATTAGGAGAGACGAGATAATTGCGTGAATTTTGCGATTGTTAGAGAAATGAATTCATAAAAAAAAAAAAGATTACCTTTTTATTTTTTGCATCATCAGCAAAGCTTATGCTTTTGCTATTTCTATTGTAATTTCATAATTCAAAATTATTTGGATTGACGTTCTATTTCTCCCCTTCCCAATAACTTCCATATAATAACACATCCCCACGAAGTTTAACTCTAATTCTATTTTTTTACTATTTAAAAGTTCGAATCATATTTCCCCACAAATCAAAGTTAAAACGTCAATCTCCCTTTTTAATGGGAATTAAATAGAATTTTGTGGGGATGTGTTATTTATACCGAAAAGGATGGTCAAAGTGTAATAATCTCCCTTCTTAATAAGTTAGTGGTGATTAAAATTTTTAAGAAAATTATAAAACATTCGAAGCACTTAATTATTAATTTCTACACTATTTCGGAAACCCATTTAAGTTATTTAAAATAATCCAAATAACCGAGAAAATAAAATGAAAATTTAACATTGAATGGTATGCAATATTATTATAAAACAATGCTAAAATATTGGATATTAGGACACGGATACAATTTTGCAATACGTGGAGTACTTAAGTACGTGAAAACCGGGAATGGTTTTTTGGAATGGTATAAGAAAACTGAAGGTGAGTGAGGTTGGCAATGGCATGCGTCTGTTTGGAATTATTTGTTTTGGCTGTCTCAATCTGTAAATATATCGAAGTTTAAATGTTAATTAATATCGATCGTTTCGATAATCAATTGGTCAACTTGCATTCTTAGAATCTTATTTGCACAATCGATACCCTTATCTTCTAATTTTCGCTTTATTAATTATTATTACTTCCGCTAATCTATGTGTTTTACAAGTTTTTTTTTTTTTTTGGTTCTAAATAATCGTTTAAAACATCTCTATTATCTAAAGTTATGATCCGAATTAGATTTTCAGCTAAAAAAGGTTCGAATTGTTTTTTGATACAAAATAAGGACTTTAAAAGATATGGGATTTAATGGAAAACAAGGGGACTTAATATAAATACAAAATAAGGATGTTTTTAACATCAAAATACAAAATCAAGAGAAACTGTCACTTTTTAATTAGTTGTAATAAAACAGTAGATGATGCAGATATTATGCATATATATATATTTATAATCATGCAGTGATGTGGCAATAGTAAGAACTCAACCAAACACACAGAAGCATCTAAAGAACTTGACCTAACTATCCCATCCCAATTTATTTTAAATTCGTTTAACTTTCTCACTTTTTTGTCGCCAATTATAACTTTAACACTAAATTAAACTCATAAATTATGTGTTAGGATTTGGATTCAGATACGTTTAAAAGTTGTCTTTCAAATGTTTGGCTGCGGTTTCGCACGCATAGCTTAATTTGGCTCCTTTAAACATGACCCATAAGAGACTTCAGAGTAATTAAATTAGTAAAGGCCAATTAACTAAAAAGCTATATATTAGTATATTTTTACGTGAGGAATGCATGGCCCACTCTTCTCCATCTATATTAGATTTTTAATATATGTGCTTTGCTGGATTTTGTTTTTAAATATTTGATAGTGTACGGATAACATTGGATTGGTCCCAGTAAAAGTGTATTTTGTAGTTATAAAAAAGTGTATTTGTAGAGGTTGAAATTGGTCTATGGATGTGTTCCATGTGTAGATAGATAACATAAGATCATCTCGATTTGGATATCTCAATGGATATCTCATGTTAAAATATATTAAAAAAAAAATAAAAAATTTAAAAAAAAAAATAGTGAGTCGATTCTCATATGAGAACTCCTCTCATGAGAGACATGTCAATTTTCTAATGGTTCATGCATTTTGTGATTAAACAAATATCCAACACTTTAAAATATCAATTAAATAGTTTATATATTGTTATTTTTTAGTTTTTATTTTTTTTATAAATCATAAAATAAAATTATGTATCTATCAAGTTCCATTAAGCATGAGATTAATTTATATATTAATATTGTTTTTAATTGATATTAGTTAAGGTTAATATATAATATAAATTAGTAAT
>PKML01043356.1:158413-172015 GCA_002933935.1 Eutrema yunnanense | reverse complement strand
AAAATTTAAAAATTTAAAAAATAATAATATTATATTGATAATATATTTTTGTGGATATATGCAAAATTTTGTGATGGGATTCTAGAAAAATTTGTTATAAATAGTAGTATTATATTTATGAGCCAATGGAGATGCTCTAATATAGATGCTTGAGGGAACAAAAAACTATATTATATATATATATATATATATATATATATAAATATACAGAGCCGGGCCTGAGATTTACCAGGGTAGAAGTCAAAAAAAAATTGGCCCCTTATTCTTTATAAATAAATGTCTAACTTAAAGAAAAAACAAAAGATAAAGAAAAGAATAAAAAAAAAGTGTAGAAAATAAAAATGAATAAAGAAACACTTGCAACTACAGAGGTTTAAAGAAAAGGAAAAAAAACATAAAATTGCCTCAAAGCCTCGAGCTCAAGGCCTGGGGTGAATATACACGTTTCAAGAACCATCTGCTCTAATTCATCTTTAGACAAATTGGCCCCTAAAAAATCTTTAAACGTACCGGTTCCGAAGCACCTGGTTGACCAGCTTCTAGTCAGGCCTGTCTCTGTATATATATATATATATGTGTGTGGTTATTTGCACTTGTGGATGCACATATATATAACAAATATGTAATATATAATTTGGAAAGAGAGGTTATGAGTCTTACTCTTACCCATGTGCTATTGACAACTCCACGCAATCTCACAAGCACAATACACATATACAATAGAGGCCTTATTTCCCGAACAAACTTCGACGATTATTAATTATTCGAGTTTGGTTAACAAAAGAAAAATTTTTATTCGACTGCAGAATTTTAATATAGTATTTTCTGCAGACTCAATTTGTAATTTTGTATAAACTAAAGCTTTGGAAATGACTCATATGTAATTATATATATCGTAAATATTTATGATGTTTATTGGAGATTAGATTTGGTAGTTAATTATCTTTTTTTAAAGGAAATTTTATTAAAATGCAAAGTAAAGATTACATGGTTATGACTTTGTGGGTTATACTGTTTTAAAAGTAGTTAAAGAAAAATAAGATTAAGCATACACTTAAACTAAATCTTGAAGACAATATATATAAAAGCTATAACGAACAGAGAAGAACTAGAAAAGAAATTAGCTTAATTAAGTTTTTTAATTGGGTTAACCATGACTGTTACGGTATCCACGACCACGACTGCCATGACAACCCACCTTGGTCTATTGCAATTTTGGCTTTTTTTTGTTAGGTTTATAAAGTCTTTTTCTTCAAAACCTCTAAACAAATGTATCAATCGATTCTGATACATCAAACATTTCTTAACTTGATACATCCTTATTTTGCAAAGCTCCAAAAAGATTTGCTAAAAGGGTCAACGTACCGCATTTCTTAAAGATAATAACATTTGAATTTAAATCATTTGCATTTAATTATTAGTATATTAATTAGGAGTATATTTGTACATTTTAAAAGTTTTTTAATCTATGTGAAATGTATCAAAATAACACTATTTGTGAAACGAAATGAGTATTTTTTAATTTTATTTACTATGATTCTTATATATTTAACACTTTTTATTTTATAGTTTCTATTTATTCGTTTACTTTTTTTTTGAAATTTTATTAGTTTTCATTAAAACAAACATAATTCTTTTTTTTGTTTTTGCTATTTTATCTTTTGTACAAAATAAATAACTAACAATAGAAAAATTATATTTTAATAATAATACATATCATGATCTAAATTAACAATAATACACATCATATCTAGTAAATTATAATTATCATACATGTCAAACCTATGTACGTTGAAGGGATAACTAATGTATCAATCAAGTCGTAACTGATAATTGATCATATATGTGGTCTTTGGTTATATTCGTATCACTTCATTCATCTAATACTCCGATATGAAAACTATGCACAACAACGTATATACTCAGCTATAACGTTACATATATATATGTAAGAATTTTTATATTGCAAACTGATTGGTAATTTCGTGGCTGTAACTTGGTCGGTACGGGTTGATCGAAACAAGTTGAATTACAATCAGCTTTGAACAGTTTGATGAGTGATACGATGGTAATTATGTAATTGGGTTAATATCACTTCTTCTATATATGAGTTATTTTTTTATGATAACACAAAGCACCCCATTCCATTGCACCCAAGAGACATATATATAGGTTATTACTAATTAGTAATAAATCATAAATTGGCTTGTACATGTTTTTATTATAAGGAGAACCTCTACAAACCAATTTTTTTACTGGTGATTCAAACTGCCATTTTACTATAAAATTTTGAAAAGGCGATTCAAACAAAAAAATTTACCTAAAAACATTCTAAGAAGTTATAAATTAAATAGCATCCAGAATATATATGGCTATTAAAAATTAGAATAACTGATATATGCAATTAACTAAAAAAAAACTATTAACGGAAGTTCTACAGAAGATGAAAACAAACTTAATTAATTTGTTGACAGAAATCCAATATTCTACAATTTTTTTTTTTTTAACAATTTACACACGTATACGGTAGTATGGTAGCATACGTATGTAACTTTTCTTTTCATTAATACCACATTTACATATATATGACAGTTTCCATTCAACCGAAAGAGTCTCGTATTTAAATTAAAACTCTTCATTAGAACCTGCAAAACGTCAGATTGTGTTTGCCATTTCATAAGTATGCAATAGATATAGTACATGAGGTAACAATGAAATTTTGTAGATAAAAACTTAACGTATAATCATAAACTACATGAATTATTTTCACCATTCGAAATCTGCCAATAAACCACCACTCATTAATTTTTATTCTTCAAGAAGCATGTTTGGTTATATTTGGCTACCAGTACAGAATATGCATAAACCCCACATAACATTTGATATTTCTTTGATACAAAAATAGGGAGGTTCTTCCGTTTTTACTTTCCATTAATACGAGGTTCTTGCATGTTTCTCAATCACCAAATTTGGTCAATTAAACTACGGGAAAATTTGCATACACACACTTATACGCATCCACTTACGTCCACGTCCCCTTACAATTTTTGTAGAAATCTTTATTTTGTTTTTGTATATCAAGTTGTTTAGCCTTTAGACCCGTCAATTAAATTAAAAGTGAACATTGGACGTGAAAGAAGAATATATTATGTAGACAACTCATTACAATTTTGTATTTGTCCCTTTTTCCCTGTGCGCAAGTCAAAATGCTTTTTTTATTTGTTTCTAAATTTGTATATTATTTATTTTTATTAATGGTTAATTTTATTTTTCATTTTTTCTTACGGATTATAAATTTTATTGAGTTAAAAATTACTTTATTATTTTTCATCTTCTTTTAACATGTAGTTTTATAGTTTAGTATCAAAATAGTTATTTAGTTAGTTACGAATTTACAAATAAGTGAATACCATAAATTATACAAAATTAAATTTTTATAATGTTTTAGAAACAATTAAAAAGATAAAAATGGCGGATCACACGTTTCAACATATCACATATGAGGTGTTATTACTGTTGTAAGCAGATTTTCATTTTACTTTATAAAAAAGGACTGCTTTAGCACTATTTGGACCACATTATTATTATTATTATTATTATTATTTTTTATTAAAAACGTAAGTGAATCAATTTTATTAATTGAATGGAATACATTAGCGGTCGAAACAAATCTTTGGACGAACCATTATTATTATTAGAGGGCCGGAGGCGGAACAATTGTGGGAGGAAAACAAAAACATTGAAAACATAGCAAAAGAAGTGAAGTGAGAAAAGACAAAAACCAACTGTGTATAGAGCCGAAACAGATGACGGGCCCATAAAAGGTCGAACCTCCACTTCTATTCTCTGTATAATAATAAAAACATCTCTCAAAGTGGTAGGCCCTTTTCTTTCATCATTTCTCATTTTTTCCCCTTTCACACCCTTCACTTCAACAACAATTCACATTATTATGACCACTTTTTTCTTCTTCTTCTTCTTTTTCTTTACATGTTACCAAAATAGTATTACAAGTTTATAGAATAGTATTACAAGTTTATAGAATAGTATTACAAGTTTATAGAATTCCTTAAAACTTTGTTTTAATTTTTTTTTCAGATTGAATTCAGTACCAAGATCGACCATGTATTGTGCGAGAATATATATTATTTGATACAAAAGAAACTCAACTAATTTTCTTTTAGTGTAAATTGATTTAACTAGTTAGAAGTGTAAAATAGATCTCGAGTACAAATACGGCTCTAGCTATATCTTAAAAGTTATACAATAAACGAAGTACAACAACAACAACATCAACAACAAAAAAAGAGGTCATCACTCATATCTATAACGAGCTAGGAGTCATGCGCAACATTTGACCAATATTAAATCCTACAAAAATATTTAAATGTATGAAAAAGAAAAAGAAGAAACAAAGCAATTGATTAGCCATTTAGCCTTAGTTCGAAACGACGTCTCCTTAACGTTTGTGCGTTGTTTGTTAATGCGTCTGAATCTCTCTACGCACAATACATTACGGACATAACAAATTTTGACATTAATTATCTTGTTCCCGAATACTCTATATATATATATATCTACATTTTTGTTATATATCGTTTCCATATGGAAAGAGGGATTGCTGATCATCGTCTAACATAATATATAAGCTTTGTCTCCTCAAATTATATGAAAGTATTGTAAAAAAAATATTTTATTTTTGCTAAACGATTTAACTAAAGACTAAAGTATATATGATGTGCTAATATCTAGTAAAAACCCTAGCTCGTTTGAAAAATATACAAATTTTCTTACATATTTAACACGAAAAGAAAGCAAAACAGTTTTCGGTTTGGTTATCTAGTTAAAATTAGAAAACGTTGGATGTATGAAATATATTGTCGTCCACTTATACAATAAAGTATGAAACATCGATGCATGAAGGCTAGACTTCCAATGTCTATAAATAATATAAAATGCTTGTGGTAGGGTCTTTTTTCATTATCAGATCTCACTTCCTTTTCCATCTCTCATTTTTATTACAGCCAGTCAGCCACTATAATTTTACTCCAAACCATAATAATATTTATTTATTTCTATATGAAATCATTTTATGGATTTTTTTTTTTATAAAAAACTAGACCAGGTCTCGCATGACACGCATATACAAAATAAATGATATTAAACTCTAAAATTGATAACTCACGTATATATAACATGTATAATTATATTATAAATTAAAACTTATGTTTAATTATCTAAAAATATTTTTTGTAATTTATAATTAAGAAAATTTGAAATTGATTCATATAATCCATAAACATGGTAAACATTCATTCTATATGAATGAGAGAGTTTCAAAAACAAATTTTAAATCTTATATAAGATAAAATTGGATAAAATTGATAAAATTAATCTCTTTTCAATTTTTTTTATTATCTTCTAAAACTTTTAATTATTCTAACATGTTAAATAAATGTTTTAATATAATCATTTAGGTTTAAAGTTTATATTTATGATTTTTGTCATTTGATTCTTATAAAAGAATTATCAAACATGATAACAAATAGTTATTAATCAAATTTTATATATTATGAATCTTATATAAATTTTATAGTTTACATTTTTTTAATTTTGTAGTTTCTATTTTTTCTTTTACTTTAGTTTTTGCTTTTATTAGTTTCTATTTATATGAAACACAATTTTTTTTTTCCGTTTTTGTTATGTTGTCTTCTTGAAAAATAAATAATTAACATAAAAAATTTATATTATTATATTGTTATTTTTCTTTATTGAAAATTTTGGAGTCTCAGAATAAGATTGTAATAATGTATCATATTTTGACTTCACAAAATTCAATTAAACGCGCAAATCATGACCATTACCTTTGTACGCAATTGATTCAGACACAAGGACCGACCAATTCGGGAACAAATAAATGGATATGATTCATCCTTATAAATGTTTTTAAGACAAAAGAAAAAATGAAAGCTATCCTGCGACGTCGTTTTGATGAAGAATCGAATAGGTGAGTGAAAACTGTTAACTTCTTGGTGGGAGAAGCCCAATGGGCCTATTTAAGAAGATGAGTTATAATATTTTGTCAATCAGTATATGAGTAAACGATGGGCCGAAAGTGTGTTGACTCATAACGAAAACTTGGTTATAGAACTTTGAACAGAGCTAGAGGATCCAAATGATAATTAAAAATAATAATATTATTCGACGTATTTTTAACGCTCTCTGGGTGATATAAGTAGAGAGGTTTTTCTGTATCCCACAAAAAAATCATCGTTCGAAGGCTATTTCTTGGACGAGCATCGGCATCAGAGAAAGAGCTTAGATCTCGTGCGGCGTGGTTTCTTCGGTACGTTGATTCTCTCTCTCTCTCTGTTTGTTTACCGATTCTTCTTTCCTTCCCGCGATCCGGATCCGTGCGTTGTTCATTGCTCGTCATTTCCAGATCTGTTGTGATTAGCTAGTTTGTAATCCTGGATCTGTATCTGCTTCGTTGATTTTTCTAGATCAGGTCTGGCAGTCGATGATTCTCTGTAATTATACATCTTTTATTGGGAAATAAGATCTTGATTCGATCCAGACATGAGGATACGATGCAATTTGTTATCATAGGTTCCACAATGGTCTTGTTACATCCGTTGCTAGAACTAGATAGATGATTCCTCAATTACGTGTTGTAATTATTTTTCTGGATTGAAATGTGATTTTGTTGTGAACAGGCTTGGAAAAATGGGGCTATCATTCGGAAAGTTGTTCAGTAGGCTTTTCGCCAAGAAAGAGATGCGTATTCTGATGGTTGGTCTCGATGCTGCTGGTAAGACGACAATCCTGTACAAGCTCAAACTTGGAGAGATCGTTACCACTATTCCCACCATTGGTGAGTAACTTACTGAATGTTTTATGGTCTGTTGTTTGATTGTTTTACCTGTTTTCTATGAGAGAATCTTACACTTCTTGTTTGCTCTCAGGGTTCAACGTCGAGACTGTGGAGTACAAGAACATTAGCTTCACCGTGTGGGATGTCGGGGGTCAGGACAAGGTATATTCCCAATTTCATATCATTCTGCAAGTATTTTGGGGTTGCTCTTTCATCCATGTATAATGGTTTGCTTATTAGGTTCAGTGTTGGTATTACGTTCCTGTACCAGCACTCTACAATTGATAAGCTAAATCAAATAAGCCAGAATGTAGAGCATGCTTTTGATTCTCAAAGAGATGTCGTTTTCTGGCTGACATTCCCATTTTAACACTTTTTCCTTTATGGATTACTATTGTTATCTCATTTGAGTTCTGCTTGTAGAATTGTGATCCAACTCTTTACTAATGGTTTCCTTTCAAATTCTCTACTAATAGTTTCCTTCTTGCTCATCCAGATCCGTCCATTGTGGAGGCACTACTTCCAGAACACACAGGGACTTATCTTTGTTGTGGACAGCAATGATCGTGACCGTGTTGTTGAAGCCAGGGACGAGCTTCACAGGATGCTGAATGAAGTATTTTCACTCAATACTTCCCTCTTTGCATTTGTATATATAAGAATTGGTTTCTTAAAGGGCATAACTCGTATCACTTGGTTTTGACTTTGTGATGCTTTTTTCGGCAGGATGAATTGAGGGATGCAGTTCTGCTTGTTTTTGCTAACAAGCAAGATCTTCCCAACGCAATGAACGCTGCTGAGATAACTGACAAGCTTGGGCTACACTCTCTCCGCCAACGACACTGGTGAGCAAAAAACACACAACTCTAGCTCTCTCGATCCATAATCCAAACCCGGACATATGAGCTCTGATATAATCATTGTAAAAACAGGTACATCCAGAGCACATGTGCCACCTCTGGAGAAGGACTCTACGAGGGACTTGACTGGCTCTCCAACAACATCGCAAACAAGGTATTAACTATGATCTACTTACTCTCTTTTAACTTCATTTCTCATAATCATTTTGTGTAGAATCCGAGTCTGAGACATTTTAACGTATGATGTGCAGGCATAGAAAGGAGGTAGCAGGATTCCTCTTTGCTTGCGTGGTTTATAAACCAAGGAAGTGGTCTGTTTCGCTAGTACTATAAAAACGAAACCAAGATTTATTATCACCATATTCTTCTTCTTCTTCTTCGTCTCTCATCTCAAACTCAAATCATTTCACACTTTGTACTTTCCTTTGATAACTCGCAAGCTTTTTTTCCTTTTTTTTCTTTTTTTTCTTTTCCTGAAGTGAGTATATCCCTTTTATTTCTTCCTCGTATTATGTTTCATGATTCGAAAATTTTGAACACATCTCTCTTTCGAAACTGACGCAGTCTCCTTTGAGATTCAAAGTAAACTGAAGGCATATCTTTGCTTTCGGATATAAATCTCGTTATTCAAATTTGAACATCGGAACTTTACTATAAACATTACACAAAAATTCAGGAAACCACACATCATAGACAACAAAAAAAAGGGAAACAAACTCACATGTCAACCTCAAAAGCACATGAAACCAGAGACAGCATGTGTGGTTGTCGACCCAAAACATAACCCCCAATTCACTTGATGCCCGGACAGTTCAACTACCAAACAATTTTGACATTCAAGCAGCGGACGGTGCGGTCACGTACTTGACCCGTTCAGCATCAGTAAGAGCGTTGATAAACGGCTTCAGATTCACCAGATCTGACTCTCTCTGGAGGTCTGCTTCAGATTTCTTGTAATCCAAGGAATCATCGTTGTAAATGTCCCACCATTTGTTCACTAACATTTTGATGTCTTCTCTCTCCATATTTGTTTCCTTCCCTGTGTATCTCCATGGCTTCGAACCCTGTAATGAGAAACACAACAAACAATGTGGAACTCAGAAGAAGAACCATTGGTCTAAATAAAACAAAAATTGGATACAAAATAGCTCACCGCCGCACAGTAGTGAACCACCTTGACTTTGTCGAGCTCCACATTTTCTGGGTGACGCCATAGCATCGCTAGGACAAGATTGTAAACTAAAGGAATTGGCTTGTAGATTTTCTTGAAATACAAGTTCAGAAAATCCTGCACAATCAAATCCACAGCTTAAAACAGATGAAAACATAGCGAAACAGAGCAAAACCAGACAGAGATTATTATACCTGTTCAGCGAAAGGAGTTGGGGGAGTGATTTTAAGGGTCCTTAAAATATCCTCATAAGTCTTGAGGTCAGGTTCGAAAACAAACATTCCGGCGTTGAAGTAGATAGCCGGTGGTTCTCCAAGCTCTGCCTTTGGCCACTGAACCTTTTCAGGGCATTGCTGGCAGTATCCGATCTTGTATTGTGGCGTGTGACTCCATGTTTTCTCGCAAAAACAGTCCATCACCGCGTAGAAATAGCCATCATTGAGATCGAACAAGTGGTCGATGTTATCATAAACTTGAATGTCTCCATCTAAATATATCATTTTACTGTACTCCACAAACTACACATTAACACAAAACAGAGCATTTACAAGTTAGGCTTATGTATAACACAAAAAGGGTAATTTGTTGAAAGTTAAAACACATAAAGGGTGATTAAACGATATCGTATTGCAAGTACCTTCCAGATACGGAGTTTGGAGTAATTGATTACGTAATAAGCCATAGCAAATTGAGTTTGGTTCTCGGGTGGGTAAACGGGTTCGATTTCACGGACAATGCAACCTTGTTCCACAAGTATACGACGGTGTTCCTCCGGAACGTCTGGTAATATCGCCACAACGAGTGGATACGCGGATTTGACTTTTCTTAATCCTTTGGCTAAACCAACGACTCCTTTCACGTAATCACCGTTTCCGGCGAGAAATGTCACGTAAGCTCGATCACCGCCGTAGATTAGCGGTGACGGTTTAGCTATCGTCACGGCAGATTTAGCGGCGGTGGTTTGTGTAAGCTCCGGAGCCATGTGAGAAGCACGTGATTTTGGAGGATCTAGAGAAATGTGATGAGAGGAGAGTTTTTGTTGTTGTTGTTCAGTGATGAGGGCTTAATGTGATGGCTAAACGGGGATTATTTATAGGCGCTAGGATTAGTTTTTATCATGAAATCTGGAGCGTACACGCGTAAATTTAAGATCAGACGGTGGTGATTGGCGTTTGGTGAAAGTTCTGGAAGTGGGGAAATTTAAATACGGAAAACGCTAGAAGCAGAAGATTGTTATTCCCTGCGGCTACGTGCATTGTACGTACACTTTCAGTTCCAGTTTTCCACAACAACTAAAGATAATCACCTAGAAAAATCATAAAGTTGTAAACTTTAATTCTTGTTACTTCCTTTTTTTTTTCTTTTTTCTTTGTCTCGTTACTTCTTTTTATTATTTATATTCATATACAGATATAGTTAAAGAATGGAAGACAACGAATTTACCAAAATTTGGTAATGTGTTATGTGTCTAATCTTCAAAAATTTCATTAGAAATTAAAAGTATGCAAGACACAACACAATTAACGAGTTTCGGCAAGATGCTTAATCTTCAAAAAAAAAAAAACCATTGTAATCATTTAAGCAATTCTATGGCAAGATCTTGCCTAATCATATTAACACTACACTAAAGCACATTTTAGTTCATCATCCACCAATTCTAGCAAACACAAATTAAGCTCTCTTATCATACCACAAGAAAATTATTCTTTCTCAATCTTCGTAGTTGAATCTCCAAAACTTTTTGATCTCCATAAAATGGCATACAAAACTCTTAAGGAACGTGACCCCTTTGTACAGGTCTTGAATTACATCATAATTAAGATTCATAACCATGTGATTTACGTCCTTTCTGTTCTGACAGCATCATATTTGAGTATCTTTTTTTCGGAAGTCTTGATAAACATCATCAAATACCTCGTATCTTCTTTTACTTTACTTGTTCTTCATCTATCTGTACATCAACTTCTTGCACTAACCTCTACCTTTTTTGTTCAAATGATTGATTTTGAACTTTGAACAGAACTACAATATGTGAAATATAAAAGGACGTTACACATAACTTTCATTTGCTTAAATTCCCATTGTTCATTGTAATACTTTAGAAGAAATATTTAATAACAAAGTTCAAAAAGAGGCAAATAAATCACGTGAAAAATGGAGACTTCTTGTGAGAACGACAACGTTGACTACATACACACTGCATCAAATAGTTTTATCTGGTGCAGAGTAACCGTGAGATACATAGTGGGCTCACACCATCTGATTTAGGCCCATAATGGGCAAATTTTTAAAATTAATTCATATTCGAATTTACGATCGATATCTTTGTTAACCTATTTGAAATGAAATTGAACTAATTGAATCATGACATTCCGTCTATTTACCGAAATAATATATTGATCTTTATCATGTAGAAATAATATACCCATAATAAGCCATATTGATATGTTAATTTTAATAAGTTTTAAGTGGTATTAGTTAGTCGACAAAAAATAGAAATGGTTATTACATTGCCAATAACCAAATCAAATCAGATTTAAAGCATAACAATTGAGTTCTAAAAGCATTTAAGGAAAAAAAAACAATCATCGTATCATTGTAAAATACATAGTAAACTAAGACTAAATTTGAGAACATTGCACATATTTTGAAAATCTACAAAGGACCCATTAACTACATCTTATGAAATTTAGGGGACTTATTAGATCACGGACTTATTTTGCAATAAAACATTTTACAAAATTTGTGCAATAAATAATTTATTTTCTTTTTATCCCTATAACTATTATGAGAAGAACATGAATTTACTTCAACGATTATTGTCATCTAAAAAAAAATTTCATAATCCGGATAGTTTACAAATGAATATTTTCACTGGGAACTGGTATGGAGCCAATGACGCATATTTGATGAGATCAGAAATCCATGAAATTATCTCCACTATGTTTCGTCCTGAGTCTGAAGCTTTAGTGTTACCTTTTAAGAAGAACATCCCTACAATTGCATCGACATGCTTGATACAATTACCATCGTAAGTCCAAATGATGCAAGGTGGCTAATACGTCTTCTTGAAGAGAAAAAAAAAACAGATTCACTTTCGAAGGTGGCTGGAAATAATTTGCTTCAACATGGAAGCTTGAGATGGGTTCTTCCATCACCTTTTGAGTCGGTCTGGGAGGACGAGACTCATGTGTTCCGTTTGCTCCCTCCAGAGTTGGAGTGCGATAAAGTTGAAGATGACCTTGGCACACCAACGATGGAAAATAATCCTCTGGATATCTCACACTCCAAAGAATCGGATGAATGAAGATGAAGACAACTACATAATGTTTAGTAAGTTAACTGCTTTGTTTAGTAAATTGTGTTTTGGTCTCAGTTTGCTGAATATGAAGAATCTCTATGACAATATCAGATATGTTTTTTAAGATTTAGTTTGGGAATTGATTGACTGAATGAACCTGCATATGTCCACTTAGTATAAACACTGTGAAAGTTCCTAGATGTGTTTCTATCACTTCTTTTAGCATGTCGTTGAACTTTTAAAATCAAACACAAAATTCCTCGCGTCATATCTGCTTGTACACTCTTCCTTTTATGTTACAAAGAGTTGAGATTAGCATTTTGCTTCACATTGTTTGCAATACAGATCAACAATATTTCTTGATGTGATTGCCGTCACTACTCTAGTAATCTACGCAACATGTGTGGTTTTGGGTTACAAGCAGACATGGGACCGATATCAAGTGACTTTTGAAACCCAAATTCATACTCCCTTTGTTTAGTGTTTCAAAATAAAGGTATGTATAAAACTTGAACTCTTGTAACAACATTACTACAATTACACCTTGTAGCTGACTCAGTAAACCACTTACAGGTTGAGATGCGACTCGATTGACTCGATTATCGAAGGTGAGACTTGGTCTAGTAGCAGAGACACTGGTCGATGGCAACACGATGGCGTGATACACTCGTTTATCGGAGGTCAGCCACTGCTTATACTCGGAGTTGCAGAGCCCACTGTCATTATGTATACATTCATGTTTAACTTTGCAAAGGCGAGGCCTGAATTGGGACGAAACCTGTTCTTGGCGTGGTCTGGATGGTAACTTTTTTCTTGTGACTTTTGAAGGAGCAAGGTTTCGACGCGTCTTAGATCAAAAATTGGTCCACTAGGACAAATAATAAATGTTTAGAGCATATGGAAAAAGAGATATCTGATGCACATGAGAAACTTGACCTCATTAAAAAAAAATTGAAATGATGATGGACATGGTTCTTCTCGATCTGAAAGAGAGGCAGAAGGTGCAAGCAGATAAACTCTTAGCGATGGAGCTAGAGAAAAAGCGTATCGAGAACGTAGCAGACAAGGTATTCACTATGATCAAGAGATTTAGATGTATTATAGTTAGATATAATTAATAACTTGAGCAAGAGGGAGATGAAACTGTTTAATGTGATTGAGAAGTGAGAGTGTTTTTGAAATGTGTTTGGATATTGATTATGTGAAAAGATAAGAATGAAACAAAGCATCCGTGATTTTTTTTTTTTTTTTATTATCTAAAACAACATCGAATCATAAAAGAGAAGATAGTTAGATAATTATTAAGAAACAAGAGGGATTTTTTAAAAAGTTTTCCAACTAAATTATGCTAATTGATATTAGATAATTTACTCATGATCACTAAAAATCAGAAGAC
>PKML01043356.1:131017-156445 GCA_002933935.1 Eutrema yunnanense | reverse complement strand
AAAACCAATTGGCAATAAGTGGATTGGCTCAAGTCCCTTATATATTAGTCAATATCCCTTCCCACTTCCGATGTGGGACAATCTTCACACACTCCCTAGAGATTAAGGCCCATGGCCCATTAATCTCTACCTAATCCTAATACTCTCAAGAAAAAAAAAGAAGAGATTGCAAATATTTGTTCGAACGGCAAATACTGCAAGTATTATATATTTTTTGCTAAAGAAGTATTATATTATTCTGAAGAACTTGTACATTGTTTTCAATATTAATAATGAACGATAAAATTTTGTTGAAAAAAAACTCATAAAAGTCTTACCATTTGTGTAAATATACGAATAGAAGTCATAGTTGATAGATAGAGGAAAGACGTCTCTTTGACTACTCTTCGATCTTAAAACAAAATGTGCTAAATTTTTCAAAAGCAAAGTCCCTATAACTCGCCTAACTCCATTTCTCATTTGACTTTGCTTTAAATGTCAATAGTCCTATGTTATATATTTAACTACATTTAAATTTGGAAATTAAGTTTTGTCTTTTATATACTGAAAGATAATTCCTTCGTAATTTAAGTGTTATACTATGCTTACCGAGTAGTTTCTTTCTTTTTAATTAACTAGTATTTAACCCGCCTTAATTATAGTACAGAATAATTTTTTTTAAAGAAATTATTTTAAAATTTGTTTTTATCTGAATTTTATAATATAATTAACTAATGATTATAGATAAAGTTGTCAATTTGTAATAATTTATTTATTTAACCCGTTTTGCAGTGCACTAAAATATTATTCGGGCAATATTATTCGGGGTAACCCGCAAAAACTTATAATTTTAAAAACATATATAACTCTAATATGCACCGTTAAATAACTCTAGTTTTTGTGGTTTGTTTACGAACTTTTAAAAAAATAGTTTTTTTGTGTCCAACTTTTTATAAAATTAGTAAAATATTTTTCAATTTTTGTTTTGATATATATTCAAATAAATTATAGTGAAAAATATAGCAAGATTTTGAATATATTTTTTTCTTTGAATATATATGAATGGATTATTATTTTAAAATATATATTATTAAAATAATTAAGAAATTAAATAATAAATAACATCTTTAATGCAAAATATATACTTTCCATATTCTAATTAATAATTTTAAAAGACTATTATATCCTTTCATATTTCAATTATTCTTTGTTATTTGTAATGACATTTCATGTAATAACTTACAAAACAAAGTTCATTTTAAAAAATGTCTTCTTAAATAATATTATAGAAGTGTTAGCTAATTTCAAGAAAACAGTGAGATTTTTTTATAGAAAACTATTGTGTATATTTTTTTTAAAACACATATGCTTTTATATAATTTCTCAAACAGAGTTTTTTCAAAATACAAACAGAACATCTTTTGCGAGATGGTCTGCAACAACATTTGCAGCTCGTGGAATGGAACTAAAAGAAAAAGACTCAAACAGATAAAGGTTAGCCAAGATATCTGAGAGGATTCCAAAGAGTTCCGAGGAACTAGAACATGCGGAGATAGCTCGAATAGTCTGACGGAAGTCAGATTGGAAAACAATCGAAGAAACCAAGGAAAATACTTTAGAACATTCTCAATTTCTCAAAATTTTCAAATATAAACATAAAATTGTTAACATAGCAATAACTGTGAAATTACGTCAATTAACCTATACATAAATAAACACGTTAAACTCTTTAGATAGAATTGTAAGACATTGTCTTTTTTTCTTCTTCTCCATGTCATTGATTTTACATGTACAAGGTACTACCGGGCTAGTTTGATCAATTTCCATCCACAATACTCCGGTTAAAAAAAAGCAATATATAATTCTTTCTTTTTTTTGCTAGTCATTGATTCTACTCCATAAAGAAATTCCAGAATATGTTGAAAATGTCACAGATATGGAAAATCAAAAAAGTACCAAAAAAATTTCAGAGATCGATGAAATTATTGGAGTTCAAAGTGAATCGGTGATATTCTATAAATTTTAATCTTATCTTTTAGACAATTTAGCTCAATTTTTTAAAAAATTAGTGATCCAGACCGGAGCTTGGGGTTTATCGCTCAAACCTTTTTCGGAGGGACTGACTGTAGACACACTCGTCAAGTGTAGTCCCATCATATGAACCATCCGAGCCAAAATTAAAGGTCCATTGGTCCACGCGAAATGACTTTGTTTGGAAGTGGAATCGAATCCACAGTCTTTACAAATTTACATTATAAGACTGTAGTTTCTCAACAATCCCACCATCACACGGGGGTTGTGTTTCATACTAGTATTTACAATTAATTTTACTAGAAAAATTTTTGTGTATCAGTTCATCTAAATACAAACTAGAAAATTTTACTAAAAAAATTAAGAAATTATTAAACAAAAAAAGCTCGATTTAACTATGATTAATTGTGAAGCCACCATTTCTTTTCTTTGTGCCCTTCGTAGGGGTTTTTGCATGGATGATCACTTATTTCAATTTTCATTATAACATATTATCATTTTTTGAAAATATAGTAGAAATTATCATTTTTGCTATGTTAAATCCAAAAGTCCTACTGAATAGTACGGCGTGTACGATAATGGACAGTACACGATGTATTAATAAGAAGCGTGTATAATAATAGATGGAACACGATATTTTAAAAAACGTTATTTTCTACTATACTTTCAAAAAATGTTAATATATTCATAAATGATAATCAGTGCAAATATATCGTCCTTCGTATAACAACAACATAACCAAATGACGAAAATTGAAGCGTGCTTACACAACAATATATGATTAATAATTCATTTCGCCCATAGCAATCAGACTCATTTTAAACAGTATTACAACTTACGTCTGCGCCACTGTGTGGTAAAATCTAGAAACTCTATAAAATAGAACTCTTAACAAAACAAAAAAGAACTCTTAACAAAGAAAAATAAAGCGAGAGTGCGTGTTACTATACACATCTGAACAAGTCAAGGGGTCAAAGCTTAGTATTTTTAATTACACAAAAAGTTGACCAAATGGAGAGTTAATTATTAGTATTAGAATAGTATTATTATATAGTTGCAAAATTCCACTTTAGAAACAAGAATAAAAAAAATAGTAATTGATGAATATCACACTTATGCCGTGTTCGAGTCACTCTTCATTGGTCTACTAATTTTCAAATATCCTTAATAAATTACTAATTTTAAAAATTCTTTATTCTCGTGTTCCTTCACTATATATATATATAAAAATCACACATTGCTTATCACTTCAAAATCTAATCCACAAAACCTTTCAC
The DNA here is from genome assembly GCA_002933935.1 of Eutrema yunnanense. Taxonomy (NCBI): domain Eukaryota; kingdom Viridiplantae; phylum Streptophyta; class Magnoliopsida; order Brassicales; family Brassicaceae; genus Eutrema; species Eutrema yunnanense. Next base: position 153,158 of record PKML01043356.1, on the reverse strand, counting down.
ACCATCTCAGCTTTCTCTCCTTTTTCATATTCTCATTAAAATAAAGAAAAATGGAAGATTACGAGCGAAACTCAAACTCTCCAGCTCACGAAGAAGATTCTGATGTACGGAAAGGTCCATGGACTGAGGAAGAAGATGCTATTCTCGTAAACTTCGTCTCCATCCACGGTGATGCTCGCTGGAACCACATCGCTCGTTCCTCTGGTATCAAATTATAAACATCAATCGCTAAATTTACATATATAGTTGCATATATAGACATATACTTATAGATATATATTGATCATTGTTATATGCAGGGCTTAAGAGAACTGGTAAGAGTTGCAGATTAAGATGGCTTAATTACTTACGCCCAGATGTTAGACGAGGCAACATCACTCTCGAAGAACAATTTATGATCCTCAAACTCCATTCTCTCTGGGGCAATAGGTATAAATTTAATACTATGAAAGATCCAAATGTAAATATTTGCGTTACCTAGCTACATTTTTAAAAGAGAATAATAATTGATGTCTCTCTGTTTATAAATAAATAAATATGCTTAAATTTGAAATATTTATCTTTGGGAAATATAATATAGGTGGTCGAAGATTGCACAATATTTACCGGGGAGAACAGATAATGAAATAAAGAATTATTGGAGGACTCGGGTGCAAAAGCAAGCTAAACACCTTAGATGCGATGTTAATAGCAATCTTTTCAAGGAGACTATGAGAAATGTTTGGATGCCGAGATTAGTGGAAAGAATCAACGCCCAATCATCATCCGCCACGTCTGAGCCATTGGATTCAATGATCACCGACCCAGGTCAACCTATTGACGAACCGGAACCGGCCGGTTTCGTTCCATTTAACCCTAATCATCATCTTCAGCAGTTCGTACCGGCATCGGAGTTGTCCGCGACGTCTTCGAATTCTCCGGCTGAGACGTTATCGGACGTCCAAGGTGGGGTGGTGAACGGGTCTGGTTATGACCCGGTGAGTCAAACGGGTTTAGGGGAGTTCAACGATTGGGGCTGTGTTGGTGGGGACAACATGTGGACCGATGACGAGAGTTTTTGGTTCTTGCAGGACCAGTTCTGCCACGAAACGACATCGTATTCGTATAATTAAGGAAATATACGATTACGATACGTAACGAGGAATTCAATTGCGTCACGTTTGGTGTTAGTATTCATTCGTGCGTGATGCCATTTTAGATACGGCCTTGCTATACGAATCTTGACTTACTTAATATGTTTTTCTTTCCCCTCCCCCTTCTTTTTTGTTGTTTCGATCAAATTAAGACCTGATCATCACGCGATCGAGGATATTGTGGTGATTTGTGATACATGTGAACTATTCAATTTAACGTTTTTTTTTTTTATAAAAAAAATTCTCAAGGAAAAATTCTTAATTTTACTTGATTTTATGGTGGAATAAAGGTGTATGCTAACTCGAATCAGTTCATATTTGGTTTGGTCTGTTTTATTTACGATAAAACATATATACAAGGATCGAGCTAAATAACACTCGTCAAAATATGACATAAAAATATGCAAGGACTCGCATTATTTATATATAAGCTTTATAAATTTACATCAACAAGTGATTCCTGACGATAATCCAGTAAAACCCTTCCTCCATATCGTTGATCCCACACGTAGTTTCGATAATAAACTCGTGATTATCGCCGCGCTGCGATGTATCAACCACTGAAATTCTCTTCCTCGTCGTGTTTTTGTCTCCGACAACATTTCTGTAAAGTTTCACCGTCGACGAAGAAGCATCCGTTGTCTCCGGCTCGTCTTTAGGCGTAAGACGGCAACTCATCAGTGCTCTAAGGAGCATCACTATCGACGCCATGTGCCTACAACGTCGTAGGATGCTTTAGTTAGCTTTAATGCGTATCTGATCACTTTTAAGTGCGAATTAAGACACATACACACAAGACTATATATGTTCATATAATGTGTGCGTTTGTGTGCGCGCTTGTGTCAGTGTGTGTATAGTCTTAACAACCATTGTTGAATGTTGAACAAGAGAGCACAAGGCGGAAAACATATATATAATAGAATCTAGTTTTGGTAGATATTGTTAGTTTACTAAATTAGCTTGATGGGATGCCAACAGCAGAAAAGAGAGGGCAAAATGGTCTTTTGCGACTTATGGTTTTGATGTTGAAGAGAAAGAAAAGAGTTCATCTTCAGCAAGAAACAATGAGAGGAAAAAAGTGAATTTAAAGAAAATATTCTGATCTAATCCTTTCTCGTACCGGTCAACGATGGTTGGACAACCTTTTCTAGATTCTTCTTTGTTTGGCTAACTTTAGTATTTTGGTCAGTAAACATGTATATATTATATTGTGTTTCTTAATTTTCAAAATTATATCTTCGAAAACAATGTTTTTGTAAATATAGTATGAACATGAAATCGACTCGAACCAAGTAACTCGTGAGATTTCAAGTTGCGCAGTTAGGGTGTATAGCCAATAGACCACACCGTCATCCGACAAATTTCCCAACATTATTTCGTTATATTATGTCTATGACATTAGTTCTACATTGAGGGTTTCATACCGCCAAGCAACCATAGTTTAGCTGTCGAGAATGTCTGGTGAGGAGCATGTTTCGTCGGCACAAGTGAAAGAGGAAATAGATCATAAGCAGAACTGTGTTCATGGGGGTTTCAAAGAGCCCGTGTTCCTCGTTGATTCTAAATCAGTCGACGAGGATAAAGAAGCGACAGCCCCAGGCAGAGTCAAAGCCAAACTGGGACGGGTTTAGCACTAATACACTACCCATGTTCTAATGACCCATATTCTCAGTTAGTTTATCGTAAAAATCTTGTTTGCCTTGAGCCTCCGAATTATCTTACCCCCTGTATCATCAATTTCTACATCAGGTACTTACGGAACCAGCCTGAGTATTTAGACAAATCCAAACATTGCTATTTCTCCAACACTTTCTTCTACTCCGAGCTCCGACATGTATATGTAGCGAATACTAAAACGATTGCAAAGCTCATGAAGTGGTGGAAAATATATATTATTTGATATGTAACTTTGTTCATTTACTTTTCATCATTCGCTATTTTGTGCATGGACTAATATCGTTTTTCTTTTAACAGTATTTGGTACATTTTGATGGCTTCTCTCTAACACTATTAAAAGTAAACAGTATTTTGTACATTTTGATGTCTTCTCTCTAACAGTATTTGGTACATTTTAATGTCTTCTCTCTAAAAATATTTTACAAAAATTGTGCACTAAAACCAAAGAACAAATCATTGTTAGAAACAAAAGCCAAGGATAATCATAGTTTTCCACTGATAAAACATAACTGAAAGTTTTCGGCATAAAGAAAAGGGTCAAGGAGGGAGTTTATCATAATTCTTGACAATGAAACCTGTTTACTTAACCCGTTTTGCAATGAACTAAAATGTAAACTTAAACTTAACCCGTTTAAACTATTGTTTTGATATATATTATATCCAAACATTTTTATTTTGGCTAACTTTAGTATTTTGGTCAGTTAACGTGTATATAATATATTGTGTTTCTTAATTTTAAAAATTATATCTTCGAAAACAATGTTTTTGTCTATATAATATGTACATGATATAATTTTCTTTCAATAATACGGTATTGGTATATATATATTATTTAATTTTCATATTATTTAAGAAGACATTTTTAAAAATGAACTTTGTTTATAAGTTATTACATGAAATGTCATTACAAATAACAAAGAATAATTGAAATAGGAAATGATATAATAGTCTTTTAAAATTATTGATTAGAATATGAAAAGTATATATTTTGCATAAAACAAGTTATTTAATTTCTTAATTATTTTTAATACTATATATTTTAAAATAATAATCAATTCATATATATTCAAATAAAAAAATATATTCAAAATTTTGCTATATTTTTCACTATAATTTATTATATTTTATTTGAAAATATATATCAAAACAAAAGTTGAAAAATATTTTACTAATTTTATAAAAAGTTAGACAAAAGAAAACTATTTTTTAAAAATAATTCGTAGACTAACCATAAAAATTAGAGTCATTTAACGGTGCATATTAGAGTTATGTTTTCAAGATTATAAGTTTTTGCGAGTTACCCCAAATAATATTTTAGTTCACTGTAAAACGAGTTAAATAGACAAATTATTACAAATTGACAACTTTATCTATAATCATTAGTTAATTATATCGTAAAATTCACATAAAAATAATTTTCTTAAATTTTAAAACAATTTTGTAAAAAAAAAATAATCTTTGTTTATAGCCGCAAAAGAGTTTCAAAACGCTGCCGTTTAACATTGTATGAATTGTAAATAGACAGAAGTCGCTAAGCAAGTCCAAAGGTTTGAGCATTCTTTGGCGCTCAAAAGCCCCAAATCCCCAATCGTCGAAACCCTAACTTCTGAATCGGAGCTGATCCTGATCGAAACGAAGGTCTTATTGATTCTGTATTGGATGATAGCTACACGGTAATTGCAATGGACGCGAAGGACATTCTCGGACTGCCCAAGACTCCACTGTCTTTAACTCAGGAGAAGAAATCTCGACCCCAGAAGGAGTCCCACAGAAAACCAGATGGCATTTCTCGCGAGGTGAGTTGTAACGAATCCCTGGAATCGATTGATTCTCGTCTCGAGCTGTTGAATGACTTTACTTTCATCGTCTTTGTTGTTGAATTGCAGGTTTATGCGCTTACCGGCGGCGTTGCACCTCTTATGCCTTCTATTGATGTTACCCAGTTAAAGCGCCGTCCTCCGGCAGATGAGAAGGTCAAATTTAAGGGCTTTATCTTCTTGTTGTCATCATCATGATTGTGTTTTTATGCTAAAGCGCCCTTCTTTCAGGTCGTTTGGCAATGGCTTCCCTTCACAAGTTCTGCTAGGAAAGATGATTTGCAGCTTTACCATTGGGTAACTTCCTTATCTGTGCAACGCCATTGCTTGAGCATTTCCTTCTTTTCTAATTGATGCTTTATATCTTCTTCACAGGTTAGAGTGGTTAATGATGTTCCACCAACAGGTGACTATTCGTTTGCCAAATATAACAAGGTTTTTATTATACTCCCTTGATGATTTCACTGTCCTCTCTCCGTTTATGCTTCTTCACCCCTTCTTTTGTGAAAATGCAGTCGGTTGATATCTTGAAATACACGGACGATGAGTATGAGAATCATTTAACGGACCCTGTAAGTGTCTGCTCAAGGAAGAGTTTCTGTTTCGTGCTTTAGCACTAGTTGTTTCATGCTTTTATGTAACAAAGACATTGTCTGCATAGCCACTGTACATGCTTGTTTTGAATAATGTCGACTTGGTTGATTGTACTCCAACTTGTAGGTGTGGACCAAGGAAGAGACAGATCAGTTGTTTGCACTGTGTAAAAGGTTTGATCTCCGTTTCACTGTAATTGCTGATCGCTTTCCATTATTACAGACTGTAGAGGAATTGAAGGATCGTTACTACAGTGGTATGTTTGGACCATTATCCGTTCACTTACTCCTTGCCCTTTCATTTGTTTTCTTCTTTGTGCTCTCTGTTTTTCTATTTCGTGTTGCACCGGGGTTTGTTAGAAAGTATGAGGACTGAGATTTCTCTTACGTAATTTCTTTTGTAGTAACTCGGGCCCTGCTGCGTGCTAGAGCTCAGTCTCCAGCAGATGTTGCAAACCATCCTCTGATGAAGGTCATCTCCTCTTTTATATTTCTTCATAGCTAACTAAGAAGAACTCTTATGTTCATATATTTGTAATTTATTTTAGCAATCTACCCTTGTCGTGTTATCTGGAGAGAATATCTCTCTAAAGCTGTTTTTCAATATATTGGCATAACAGGAGCCTTATGATATTACACGCGATAGAGAGCGCAAACGTGCATTGTCCATGGTCCTGTCCCAGAGTAGACACCAGGAGAAGAAAGATGCTGAGGTTTTTTACTTTAATTTTTGACTAAACATGCAACCCAAAAATATAAAATAGTTGTTGTTTGCTTTCTCTTTCCCATCTCCCAAACTACAGATTCTTGCTGAGGCTAAAAGAATCACAGAGATGCGTTTGGCTGCACGTGTAAGTGTTGTCTTAAAATCAATAAACTCACTCGTACTAATTAAATAACAATAGATGAAATTTGCTTACCATGATTTAAGATACCCTTTTACCTTAGACGCATATCAGAACTATATCCTCATCATCTTGTCTCTAAAACTATTGGTCTTTCTGTCTGTCCAGCGTGCGGAAGAGCCTGATATGTCTGCGAATGAGAATATCGGTCTTGATAAAGCTGATGGGGTAGTTCCAGGGCGTAGTGTATCTCCACCATCTAACTCTCAACTTCCGGCAACTGCTGTGGCTCCATCAACACTAACTATGGCAGATTATGCCTCTACCCTTGCTTCTCTGCGCATGGTGAGTGTCTCTCTTTTCTTCTTTTCTCCTTTTTCAATTGTGTCTCCAATTATCTGATTCTTTTTGGCCAATCTGTTGAATTGTCAGCTTCATGTATACTTGAGAACCTATGGACTTGAACAAATGGTCCAAGCTGCAAGCTCTGCTGTTGGTCTTCGAACGATCAAGCGCGTTGAGCAGACTCTGCAAGATCTCGGGGTTTGTTTTTTCTTCTTGTTCTGTTTTACCCTTTCTATTTTTCATACTATAATTTGCTTATATTTCCCATTGACCGATGAAGGAGACTTTACTAATGTCTTATAAAGGGCACTCAAGCTAGCTTTTGAATGTCTTCTCCTACTAAACTTATGGGGGTTTTGGTTTTGTTAAAGGCTAGGTAAACTTATGGGGGTTTTGGTTTTGTTAAAGGCTAGGTTCTTATCAGTTTATTTGATTGGAGCTGCTTTTAAGATTTGCCAAATGGATTTTGAGTATATAGAGTTTTCGGTTTACAGGTTAATTTAAAGCCAAAAGTTCCTACAAAAACTGTATGTGATGAGCATCTTGAATTACGAAAAGAAATTTTAACACTATTAAATCTTCAGAAACAGGTAAACCATATGATACAAGTTACATATAACATATATCTCATAGATTCACAAATATACAGCCACTTCTTTTTGTAACTTGACTCCTTTTTCTGGCCTGGTTTTGATGGTCGTAATTTCAGTTACAATATAAAGAATCAGAAGGTTCGTCACACCGTGAAGGGGCATATGCCGCAATGCCAGACACTCCAAAGGTCAGCATCAAAACGTGAATAGCTAATTCTTACTGCAGTTTCATCTTCCAATTGATATCTCTAATCCTTTGTATTTGAGCAGGATCGCGTTTTCACAACTGACCCATTCAGTTTTGGAGGTACGTTTCCTTATCTTCTTAGTTTCAGCATTGTATCTACTACTTAACCGACTCTAACTTCATTTTGTGTGTGTGGGTTTTAGCTGAAAGACCAATCAAGAAGGAACAAAAGCGCAAGGTGGTGCATCTTTCTTTCCATATCGATTTCTCTGAATATGTATGTCTAAATCTCAATTACAATATGTTTGTGAATCCTACAGGGTCCTGGAAGACAATCAGACACTCCTTCACCAGCTCATAAGCGGCCCAGAAAGATGAAAGCATCTGATCTCTAAAATGTATACTTGGTGCATTACTGATTCACAATTTTCATGTGTATGTATTTACTTTTTTTCCCGGTGATATCAATCACACACTACAATATTTTCAATTTTTGTATTGTCCCAAGACTCAAATCTTTCATTGGTGATTTCAAGTCTGTGAAGACCGGTCTTAGACTCATCAACCTACAGTATACGAAGTTAATAAATTAAAACCTTTGTAAATGTATGATTAATCCGTTCTTACAACTTTAATTGAGAAATGCTTTTTTTTACGTCAACTGAGAAATGCTTAAAACAGTGAACAAAAAAAAAAACACAATAATCCCAGTGAGAGTGCATTTACAAGGTAGTAATTATTCATTGTCCGGCTCGTTAGTTTAGGCCCATTAGCTATATAGATATTGTGCCCTAGTGATAACAGAGAACGACAATTACAAATCAGCTAAAGCTTGTTAATTTAGGCATGTTATTCTTAATTTCTTACTTCTTCCAATATTTAAGCACCATAAAAGTATATAGCTAAAAAAAAAAACACAAGATTCAGTGATGCAATATTTCATGTGTATGTATTTACCTTTTTCCGGTGTATTTTTGGTTTTTGTATTGGCCCAAGATTCAAATCTTTCACTGGTGATTCAAGTCTCTTACACTGTGTAGACCGGTCTAAGACTCGTCAACCTACACTACAGACTACCATCACCATGTAGAAGAATACGAAGCTAATGAATTCATAAATTAAAACCTTTATAAATGCATTACTAATCTGTTCTTAACAACTTTAACTGAGAAACTAGAATTCAACTCGCGTTAACTATATAGCTCGGGATAATTTTTTTAAAAAAAATTGTTTTGAAATTTAAGAAAAAATAAATTTATCTTTTAATAGTATAGATGTTTGGAATACAATAAATTAAAAAACAATAGAAGATATTTGGAAACATATTCTAAAAATGCTTATATTTTAATAGTATATATGCTTAAAAAACAATAATCCTAGTGAGAGCACATTTTACAAGGTAGTACCTATATATGTATTGTCTTTTCAAAAAAAAAAAAATTAATCGCGCCAAGATCGATCGATTCCACTTGCGATTTTCTCTCTCATATTTCTCACAAAATCGATCGATACTTTTATTTCTCTCCAAACTCTCTCAAACTTCAAATCTTCATAACTCTCTTGATTTTAAACGAATTTTGACGATTTTGGAGTCTATCTCCATCGATTTTTCAAGCTCTACAAAACTCCCAACCCAGATTTCTCGTTAAACCAAGTAAGTGATTCGAAATCCCTATTTACAGTCGCGATTTTTGTCAAATTAGCTTCGTATTCTTCTACAATGAATAATTACTACCTTGTAAATGCACTCTCACTGGGATTATTGTGTTTTTTTTTGTTCACTGTTTTAAGCATTTCTCAGTTGATGTAAAAAAAAAAGCATTTCCCAATTAAAGTTGTAAGAACGGATTAATCATGCATTTACAAAGGTATTTATTAACTTCGTATACTGTAGGTTGATGAGTCTAAGACCGGTCTTCACAGACTTGAAATCACCAATAAAAGATTTGAGTCTTGGGACAATGCAAAAATTGAAAATATTGTAGTGTGTGATTGTCGTTCTCTGTTATCACTAGGACACAATATCTATATAGCTAATGGGCCTAAATTAACGAGTCGGACAATGAATAATTACTACCTTGTAAATGCACTCTCACTGGGATGATTGTGTTTTTTTTTTTTGTTCACTGGGTTTATTGTTTTATGCATTTCTCAGTTGATGTAAAAAAAAAAGCATTTCTCAATTAAAGTTGTAAGAACAGATTAATCATGCATTTACAAAGGTTTTAATTTATTAACTTCGTATACTGTAGGTTGATGAGTCTAACCTATGAAGGAGACTTAACTAATGTCTTATAAAGGGCACTCTCCCACTCAAGCTAGCTTTTGAACGTCTTATACTACTAAACTTATGGGGGTTTTGGTTTTAGGCCTAGTAGTTTAATCGCTGGGAAGTCAGACTAAACACCTATAAATTGTCTTTTAATAAAAAAATTAATGGCGCCAAAAAATGAAAAAACTTAAACATTTCTGACAATTGATGAAGCAAGTCGTGGGTTTCTTCTACGAGTAAATTATACAGATTTTTCTTCTCTCTCTTTTTTTTTTTTTTGTTTTACCAATATTTTTCTTCTTCTTCTTCTTCTCTTCTTGACGGAAAAAGAAAGAACAGAAAAGTGGGTTTGTTTTCTCATGTCCTAAAGTTTGGGGGTTTAAAAGTGTTGTTTTAGGGTTTATATAGGATCAAGGTTGGACCTTTTTTCTTCTTCTTCATTTCTACACTATGAAGAAAAATCAATCACTGAGAAGAGGTGGTGAAATTGAGGTCTGTTCTGAAGAAGATGGTTTTGAAGGAGCTTGGTTTAAAGCAATCCTTGAAGATTTTCCGGATAAATCTGGAAAGAAGAAATTGAGGGTCCGCTATGTGTCTTTGCAGGCCGAGGATGGTTCCCCTCTTCGAGAAACCACTTACCGAAGGTTTATGCGGCCAATCCCGCCGGAGAATCTCTTCTCAAAAGCGGATTTTGAGGAAGGCTCTGTAGTGGAGGCAGCTCAGAGAGACGGGTGGTGGACTGGTGTGTTTGTGAAGAAGATAGACGACGATGACAAGCATTTGGTTTATTTTGACTGCCCACCAGATCTAATCTGCTATAAGAGAAAGCATCTGAGACAACGTTTTGAGTGGACCAAAGGGGAATGGGTCAGACCACAAAAAAGGGTACGAACGAGGTTTTATTAATCACTCTTTCCTTTGATCTCTTCTGTGTTTCTCAATTTTGATTTCCCCCTTTCTTTTTTTTTTGTGTTTTTAAATCTTTGGTTTTGTGAAGCAACTGAATAATAAGTCCAGCTTTAGCTGTGGAACCGTGGTGGAAGTCATGGAGACAACGACGAATGATGTTGTGTGGGTTCCAGCAATAATTGTTAAGGAGATGGAGGATGGGAATAATTTTATGGTCAAATCTTGCAAATACTTGAGCTGGAACGATGAAGTAAAACCCGCAAGATGTGTTAGTTCACGCAACATCAGGCCTATGCCGCCTCCGTTGTCTGTTGAAAACTATGAGTTGTTGGAACCTGTTGAAGTGTTTATTGATCCGGGATGGCGTCCAGGGATAGTAATGAAATTTATCGGTGATAAACAGTACAAGGTGTGTTTAAAGGGAACAAAGGAGTTGTTGGTGTTCAAACACTCGCATCTAAGGTCTTCAAAGGAGTCGATATCCAAACTTCTCATGGTGAGTTTTCAGAGTTTTTTTTGCTATGAAAGACCAAATATGTTTCCCTAATTTCAGTGTTGTTGATTTTGGTTTATTGCTGATTAAGTGTTATTATGTTGTTTCCATTTTCAGCGGAACTCTACTCAAGTAAATGCTGCCATCATTCCTCAAAGGTCCCTGAGTCGTGTAGAAACTGTAGATGTGCCTGTGAGTTATATATTTACTCCTTTTACTCTATCTCTCTAGTTGCATGTGTTTGCTTTCGCCTCTTTTTGATGTGTTTTTACTGAGTTTTGTTACCTGAATAAAAAGGCCACTGAAAGTTGTCCTTTTTTTTGGTACTTGATTCTCATTTAACCTTTATCATTTGCATGTATCAGTGACTGGTCTGTTTCAAGACTCCAAACTGATGTGATTCTTAAACTTCTTCATTTCTTTACTAATGATATGCAGACAATGGAACCGTCGTTAGCTCAAGGATCGAGAAATGAGATGGCAGACGATGTAAGAAATGGTAATACTATGGTCATAACCTGCAAGCACATTCTCTTAATCCTTGTTTATTTATGCGTCATGAAACTGATATAACATGTCTATGTTAAAGAAGCTGGTACATCGGACATAGCTGCAACACTGACAAAACAAACACATGACAAAGCTCAAGGAAAGACATTCCGTAAGAAGACACTTGAGCCAATGCAGAACCAGAATGGCTTGGGAAACGGTTCAACAAAGGAGAATGTAAACTTAAATCTTTGCTTTAGCATTATCACTCTTACTTTCTCAGTAGTTTGTTTGATTGTGACTTATTATTATTATCTTAATCCTCATAATTGTTATCTATTTTGAGATGATGGTTCTCCTTTGGGATGCAGGAGAGTAGCGAAGATAACAATCGAAAGAGGAAAAGAGAACAAAACCTTAGTTCTACTGCTAATGCGGAGGAAACCAAATCAAATGAAACAACAACGGTTTTGCCTTTTGAGAAGAAGTTACTGATTTGGAAGAAATTTGAATCATTGGATGTATTTAAAAAAATCCCACAAAGTCCCCACTTCAGCCCATTGGCCGAGACTGAAGAAGATTCCCGTGAAACGTCTGCGGTTGGTATGATGTACACCTATTCTGCGTTGCTAGAAGAAGTCAAAGATCTGCGATGCTTGAGCCTGATAAGCACATTGAAAGGCCTCAAAGATTCCTTTGCCGTGCTAGAGAAGCACGGGTTTGATGTAAAAGCTCCTCAGTCGCGGATCCAAAAGCTGTTGTCTCTCAAAGATAGGCAAGCAAAGAAAACAGAGGAACTCAAAGGTGCTGGGAAAGAGATTGCAGAGAAAGAGAAGGAAAAGGTTGAGAACAAACGCAAGATTCTGGAGCTGCAAATGCTGAATGAGGAGGCAGACACAGAGATAGCTCAGATAAAGTCATGTGCAAAAACAGTTGAACAAGAGCTTGAAGATGTGGAGCTTCAGTTTCAGACAACTGCGTCGGCTCCATGGTAAAAAGTTAGATGTAAGCTCTATTTTCCAAATGAACACTTAGATTAGATGTAACTGAAAAGAGCTCGTTGGCTCTTATGGACTTGCGGGTGGTGAATGATGTTTAGTTTTTAAATGATTAACTTGAAAAATCAAGAACCAAACCACTTATTTGTGTACTTTATACTGATGAGGGATTTTGTCTGATTCGGCTCTCTCTTAGTGATAACTAATGGAATGATTATAACAAGGTTGTTTGTTTAGCGGTTGATAATAATAGAGCCAAGTAATTAAGTGGCACAATTACTACTTTTAGTGATTTTCCTCTTCTTCTTTGTTTTCAAGCACTTGTATCTAATTTTTAGTCATATCTCTTAGCTTCATTTTTTCTCTTGTCGTGGATTTCAGATGAAAAACAAAACATATCAGAGTCAAATGTCATTTTGATTCAAAGACTTGTGAACTAAAGGTCATAGTCTTTTGTGCTCATTATCAATCTGATTTTAGCAAACCGTTAATACGTTAATCTCAGTGAGAGGAGGAGATGACGAAAGAGGCCACTCATCGTGGGTCTGGGGCCCGTTAGTTTAGGCCCAATAGCTATTATTATTATTTTTCTTCGTAATTTTGATCGCGCCAAAGAAAAATGAAAATACAAAAAAAAAAAAAAAAAAAAACGGCATATGAATGAGAGACAGAGACTTTGCAAAAAGGTTTTTTTTTTTCTTTTTCTGTGGAAGAAGAAAGGCGGGATTTTTCCGTTTTTGTTTCTAGGGTTTTGTTTCTTTGAGTAAGTGAACATGGAGGAGCTAATGATGAAAAAAGATTGTGAGGTAGAAGTGTGCTCTAAAGAGGAAGGATTCGAAGGCGCTTGGTTCAGAGCGGTTTTAGAGGAAAACCCAACAAAAACAGGACGCACAAGGCTTCGTATTCGTTACATGACTTTGCTAAGCGACGACGGGTCGTCTCCTCTAACCGAAACCGTCCAACAGAGATTCATCCGACCGGTCCCGCCGGAGGAAGAATACATCGGCATCGTTTTGGAGGAAGGAACGGTGGTCGACGCAGATCACAAAGATGGGTGGTGGACTGGTTTTGTTCTAAAGAAGAAATTAGGGGATGACAAGTATTTTGTCTACTTCGATTCACCACCGGACATTGTTCAATTCGAGAGAAAGCAGTTGCGAGCTCATCTTGACTGGTCCTGTGGGAAATGGGTCCTACCAGATATTAAGGTACGAGGTTCTCTGATCTTTGTCCTTCCTTCTTCAATCGGGTTATTTTGCTTGAAATTGTTGAAGCTTTGTCTCTGTTATGTTTTGTTGCATGCTTTAGTTGAACACTACTTAAAGGTCCTTCCTTTCTTTAATCCGTTTATTTTTTTTTGCTTGGAGCTGTCTCAGTTTTGTTGGCCTTCTTTGTTTTTGGTGCATCTATGGTTAAAAGGCTTTAGCTTTGGGTTGTGAATCTTGGAGTAGGTTTTAACTTCTGCTTTTGTTGTCCTTGAAGGAATTGGACAAGTCAATGTTTTGCGCTGGGACAATGGTGGAAGTCAGTTCCCTCATAGATAAAGCGGAAGCTGCGTGGTTCCCCGCAATGATAATTAAAGAGATTGAAGTGGATGATGAGAGGAAATTCATTGTCAAGGACTGTAATAAACACTTGAGCCGCAATGGTGACGAGGCAAGACCAAACTCGACCATTGATCCACGCCGTGTTAGACCCACACCGCCTCCTTTCTCTGTTGAAGAGTATAATTTGTTGGAATGTGTAGAGGCGTTGCATGGTTCGGTATGGCGCCAAGGGATGGTGAGGGGAGTTCTAGCTGACAAACGTTACATGGTTAGTTTAGTGGCCACAAAGGAGGAACATGTATTTAAACACTCGGATCTTAGACCTTTGAAGGTGTGGGAAGATGGGGTTTGGCGTAACGGACCAGAGGTATGGATTTCACTGAACATTCTGTCAATTTTGGTATATTAGTCTGAATTGAAGCTGTAAATATGTTCTTTCCATTTTCAGCAAAACCCCTTAAAAGAAACTCCTTCCAAAGTCATAAAATTGAAGCCAATCCTCTCTTCTCCTCGTGCTAAGCCAATGACTCTTCAAAGGGTCACAAAGAATGTGAGAAGATCTCTGAATCCTGAAGAAAATGGCGAGACACTCACTAATGCTGATATTGTAGCTGTGAGTTTGACACTAACTAATTTCCGTTTGCTTTTGTCATGTCTTTGATGTTGTTTTACAAATTTTGTTACCTGAAAATAGGCCACTGGAGAATTGAGAAAGAAGAGGGCTGACGCTGTTATAAATGATAAAACTCCTCCAGTTATAACCACACAAGTAACTTCAATAGGTAATTGTGATCCTTCTTTAGCTCCTTGAGTTTCATTAATGCATCAAGAATTTCGATGTATAATGTCAATGTTTTCTAGCAAAAGAATCTGTTTCACAGGTAACCCCATCCCCGGTCATAACTGCAACGCCTCTGAAACAAACCGAGACTGAAACTGAAGGAAAGAAATCCTCAGAGAAGACGCTTAAGCCAATGAGTTATCAGAATGGCTTGGGAAATGATTCAACCCGACAAAAGGTAAAGTTTAGTTTTTCACTAGAAACATAATCATTCTCGCTTTCACTAGATGATGCTATTATCTTAGTCTCCAGGATTGTTAATTATCTTTGAATTTATGGTTTTACACTCTTTATGCAGATGCATGAAGAGGAGAATAGCGAAGGTAAGAGTAGAAAAAGGAAAAGAGAACAAAAACAACACTTGGACCTGAATGAAACTGGTATGTTCAAATCGGCATTAGCCATATTAGTTTTGGTATCTTTGTTTCTTCCCAATTCTTAATCATAGCATTGGTTGTAATCTGTAGATGTGACTTGCAATGGTTCAAAGGCTGAGATCAATCATACAAGTAAAAATATCAGTAACAATGGTGATGTTGATGATCAGCCTCTCTCTACTTGGATAGGGAATTTATCTACTGGTTCGGAAATCTTTTCAATATACCAAATCATTTTCTTTCCAAAGTACCTTAGATGCATCCTTTTTTAAATTGTTTATGCTAAAACGATTTCCTTTTTTAATCTATCCAGAACTATCCTCTGATCAGAGCCCTAATATGATGATGAATTCTGCTGGTGTTACTTGTGTTGGGGAAACACCTACAACAGATACACTAATGGCTTTGCCTTTTGCGAAGAAGTCGCCGTATTGGAAGAGATGTGAATCAACGGAGGGTTACAAATCTGTTCCACAGCGCCCTCACTTCAGCCCATTAATTGAAGCTAAAGACGATATCCGTGAGTGGTCAGCGGTTGGCATGATGGTGACCTTTTACGGGTTACTAGAAGAAGTGAAAGATCTGAAACCCGATGATTCTTCAAGCATATTCAATAGTCTCAGTGTTTACTTTACCGAGCTAGAGAAGCACGGTTTCGACATTACAGCCCCTCAGTCACGGATCAGCAAAGTGTTGTCTCTCAAAGATGAGGGAGCAAAGAAAGCAGAGGAAAGAAAACGTTTTGAGAACAAGATTGAAGAGGAAGAGAAGGAAAGGCGCATGTTAGAAGAAGAAATGGCTGAGTTGAAACGCAAAATTCTTGAGATGCAGAGACAAGGTGCGGTTGCGAAAGAGAAGAAGGAAGGGGCTGACAAAAGGATAGTTGAAATGAGATCAAGTGCAGAAACAATTGACCAAGAGATTGAAGACGTCAAGCTTGAGTTTCAAAAAATTGTGTCGGCTCCTTGGTAAGAAGTTAAAAGAAAACAAAAAGTATGAATTAGCTCTCTAACCTCTTCTGTTTTGGTAAATGAAATTTTGGAGTAGATGAAGTAAAAAAAAAAAAAGAGTTGTCTGCGATTGTTGGCCTTAAGGTTATTAATTAAGATATTAGTTTAACTTATGTTTTAAGGTTAACCAGAAAAACCTTTTGTAAATCTTATGATGTTTAGTTTAACTAATCTTTATAAGATTAGCTGATCATTTTTGTAGATCTTATGATGATTAGAATCAAATCAATCTACGTTTTGTGATTTTTAAAATATCTTTGCTGACGCAATTAATTAATAATGAAGCTAATATATATTGTGAAATTAAAATGTTTGTGCGAATGATTCTGACCTTAAGTTGTTGGCTAAAAGAATTATACAATAGTTTATGATGTTTCACCAAAAAGGAGAAGTTTATATATATTCAAATGACGACGATTACAAAGCAGCAAAGCTCGTTGTAAGTGGGCTCGTTAATTTAGGCCCAATAGTTACTTTGGGTTTATGATCTTCTTAATTTCTTACAATAATTTTAAGCGCCAAAAAAAAAAAAAAAGTCTTGATTATTATCCTCCCACAATGAAAGCGTCTTCTTCCACTAGGACTGAGAAGTTTCTTTCTTTATTCTTCATCTCTAGGGTTTTTGGGTTTCAGATGAAGAGGAAGAGAGAAGTGAATTCGCTTCAATTTTAACAGAAAAGTCGCGTTTCTGAGTTTCTTTTTTTAGGGTCCGAAGCAATGTTGCAAAATCCGGAGAAAGAAGAGTCCATCGGAAAAGACTGTGAAGTAGAAGTAACATCTGAAGAAGAAGGGTTCAAAGGTGCCTGGTACAGAGCAATCCTAGAGGAGAAGCCGACGAAATCGAGACGCAAAAAGCTCCGAGTCCGTTACACGACGTTGCTCCAAGACGACTACTCCACTCCTCTCACCGAAACCGTCCAACAGAGCTTTATCCGACCGGTCCCACCCGAGGATCTGAACGACGGCGTCGTTTTCGAGGAAGGATCGGTGGTCGACGCTGATCACAAAGATGGATGGTGGAATGGCGTCGTTGTAAAAAAATTGGAAGATGATAAATTCTGGGTTTACTTCGATTCTCCACCAGACATAATCCAGTTCGACA
The DNA here is from genome assembly GCA_002933935.1 of Eutrema yunnanense. Lineage (NCBI taxonomy): Eukaryota > Viridiplantae > Streptophyta > Magnoliopsida > Brassicales > Brassicaceae > Eutrema > Eutrema yunnanense. The sequence goes on along the minus strand of PKML01043356.1, from coordinate 135,930 downwards.
GCAAACTATTGAGACCTCATCTTGACTGGACCGGCGAGAATTGGGTCCGAACTGAAATCAAGGTAACTTTGATTTGCATGTCAAAGTTTTGGACTTTTGGTTATTGTAACCTTTTTTATATTCTGTTTGTCTTTGGAAATGAAGGAATTGAGTAAGTCCTTGTTTAGCTCCGGGACAATGGTCGAAGTGAGTTGTAAGATTGATATACTGGAAGCTGTCTGGGTCCCTGCAATAGTCATCAAGGAGATTGACAAGAAGAGGCTCACTGTCAAGCATTGTAATAAGTCATTGACCTTCACCGCTGATGAAGTGAACCACCCAAACTTTCCCGTTGATCTGTGCAACGTCAGGCCTATACCTCCTCCGTCTTTTGTTGAAGAGTATAAATTGTTAGATCGTGTTGACGTCTTTCATGGCTCTGGATGGCGTCAAGGTCTGGTGAGGGGAGTTCTCTCTGAGAAATGCTACTCAGTGAGTTTCGTGGCCATAAAGGAGGAGTCGGTATTCAAACACTCCGATCTTAGGCCTTCAAAGGAGTGGGAAGATGGTGTTTGGCATCAAGGACCGAAGGTATTTTTCTCACTTACATTGTGTCCTATTTGGTCTGTTGTGAATAACTGATAATAATCTTCTTTCCATTTTCAGAGAAACCCTGTAAAAGAAACTCCTTCAGACGGCAAAAGAAAGATGTCAGTAACTATGGAAACTACATTGAGAGAATTCAATGCCTTGTACAGATCGCAAAAACTGAAGATAATCCGCTCTACTACTGCTGCTAACCCAATCACTCATGCCGGAGGAAATGCTGCAAAGACTCCTAAAAGGACTAGAAAGTATACCAGAAAATCTGCAAAGACTCCTGCAGAAAATGTCGAGGCAGCCACTGAGGGTGAAACGGAACTCCATGAAACTGGAGCTGTGAGTTATATATATTCTCACGCCTTGTGTGTTGTTTTTGGCTGCTTGAGCAGGGGATCTTCCCGTTCTGATTGTTGTACTCCATTTGTTTACTAATCGTGTGTAGGCAATGGAATTACCGTTAGCTCAGGAATCTGGAAATCAAATGGCTGATGATATGATGAATGGTGCTACTTCGCCATTAGTAACCCCTCAAGTGATACCAATAGGTAATCTTGATCTTCTTTAGCCCCAAATTCTGTTGGCTTCTCTGTTGAATGGTTTTAACTTTAACCTCACCAGTTGTATCAACACTTAGTGTGAGCTTCTTTAGCTCCAAAATCTGATCTATTCTCTTGTCCTCTTTCATATCTGCATCATGAAATTAATCTACACTGTCTCTGTTCCCAGAAAAGGAATCTGCTCCACCTGAAACCTCGGTCATAAATGCAACAACAGTGAGAGAGCCAGAGGCTGAAACTCCAGGAATGGCATCCCCTGAGAAGACCCTGCAGCCAATGAGGATGGAAAATGGCTTGGGAGTTGGTTCAACTGAAGAGAAGGTAGAGTTAATTCATGGTTTATAACATTAAGCAATCTCACTTTCTCGTTACTTGATCCTTTGATTGTCATTTATCTTTGGGGATGGTTCTTCTTTGTGGTCTATAATTTTTTATGCAGACGTCTGAAGAGCATAACAGCAAAGAAAACAGTTATAAAAGGAAAAGAGAACAAAAGCACGGCCCAAACCCTAAAGAGACGGGTATGTCTATAAATTTGGCATCTACCCATATTCGTTGTTGTATTTTATTTCTTACTGAATCCTAATTCCATAATTAAGTAACTTATACGTGAGGCTTGCAATGGTTCAGATGCCCTGATCATTGATACAAGTGACAATATATGCGACGATGAGTATGATCAGCTCCTCTATGCGAGGATGCTTGGAGGAAAATCATCTAATGGTTCTAATAAATCGAGTAAGAAACTTTTTTTTAAAACAAAATTTACTCTAGATGTGTCCTTTTAAACAGTATGCTAAATAAAGTTCTTTTATTTCTCATTACTTTGCATCTGCATTGATTTATCTAGGGTTATCCCCTGTTCGAACCCCCATTAAGAATTCCGATGCAGATGAAACCCGAGCAGATGAGGATACAACAATGGTTATGCCTTTTGTGAAACACTCACCGATTTGGAAAGCGCTTGAATCAATGGAGGTCTTTAAAACAGGAAAGCAGAGTCCTCATTTCATCCCATTGCTCGAGACAAGAGAAGAGTTCCGTGAAGGGTCAGCTGTGGGTGAGATGGTGAAATTTTCCAGTTTATTAGAGAGAGTAAAAAATCTGCAACTAGACACTCCCAAAAGCACACTAGAGGGACTGAAAGAGTGCTTTTCCGACCTTGAGAAGCATGGATTCAATGTTACAGCGCCTATATCACGGATCGACATGTTGTTCTCTCTCAAAGATAAACAAGTAAATACAGAGGGCAAACTAAAAGATAATGAGAAAGAGATGACAGAGGAAGTTAGCAAAATGCAAAAGGTTGAAGAAGATCTGAGAGATGTTGAACGCAAGATTCTCGAGCTGCGGAGCCAAGAAGCAGACTTGAAAGAGGAGAAGGATGCTTTAGAGAAAAAGATTGCTCAAATGCAGCTGTGTGAAGAAGATCTTGACAAAATGATTCAAGATGTGGAGCTTGAGTTTCAGACGATCGTGTCAGCTCCTTGGTGATATTTCCATTATCAACTCTTTCATGTGATGGTAAAGTTAGAAACAAAAAAACTATGATGAGCTCTATTTTGCAAAGGGATCCCTTTTGCAAATGAAAGCTATATTAGATGTAGTAAAAGACTTTTGGCCCTATGTTAGATGATGAGATTAGTTTTGACTAATCTTTCTATGATTAATTAGGAAAAATCTAGTCACTTGCAGATCTTATGATGGATATATGAAGACTGCTTGTTCAGTGTTTTTTGGTAATTATGAAGTGCTAATTCTTGGTAAACCAAAAATCACATTTCTGATTCCATTGTTAATTGGACAATTAGTTCACTAACCAATGGGAAAATGCTCATTTAATTCAACTATTTACAATCGGCACATTAAATCTTCCACTATCGCATGCGCATAATAATTCTTCGACTCGTAGTTGATTTTGCAAAATTGTGATAAAAAATTGTCAACTTTAACGTTGAAATGGCGAGACGTTAAATCTATTTTATGTCATCAAAAAATGCTCATTTAACTCTCCAACTATTTGCAATCGGCACGTTAAATCTCAAACTATCGCACGCGCATAATAATTCTTCAACTCGTGCTTGACTTCGCAAAATCGTGATAAAAATAGTCAACTATTAACCTCTAGAAGTTTTGATATTCGTCATCGCTCAATCGAATCAAGCAAACCAAACCGATCCAAACTAAAAATTTCGGTTTTTGGGTTTTGCTCGGTTTGAAGGGCCAAACCAATCGATATCTTTCAAAATGGGGATCAGTTATCGGTTCAGTTTTCTGCCGAGCCGATCAGTTCTTTGCCAAATTGATCAGTTCTTCGTTTTATTTTTAATTTTTCCACACCAACGTATACCAGATTATACCAAAATTTACGAAAATGTATTTTGTAAAAATATATATATATATATATATAAAATTTCAAACCGAATTAATCGAAATTACCCAATTTTAAGTGAATTTCAACACATATAACAAAAAATTTGGTTAGTTTCGGGAAATTTAAAATATTCGTACTAACCGATAACCAAATTTTATCGAACCGTAAATTTTTGGTTAATTTCGGTAAGGTTTTTAAGAAAAAATGGATTGGTTCGGATCAGTTACCGGAATTCCTATGTTTTATTACTATCACGATTTTGCGAAGTCAAACATGAGTTGAGAAATTATTTTGCGCATGCGATAGTTTGAGATTTAACGTGTTGATTGCAAATAGTTGGAGAATTAAATGAGTATTTTTCCGACAACAGAAAAATAGATTTAATATTTCACCGTTTCAAAGTTAACGGTTGACTATTTTTATCATGATTTTGTAGAATTAACTACGAGTCGAAGAATTATTCTGCATAAGCGATAGTTGATGATTTAATGTGTCGATTACAAATAGTAGAGAATTAAATGATAATTTCCCTTCTAACTGTTAAATGGTTAGTGGTTGACTAGTGGTATCAGTAGATACCGTATCCTCCAGGATATCTAATTTTAATACTAACTAATTTGTCTTCTTATATGTTTCCATTGGCAAATTGTACAAGAACTTCAATTCGTTTTGACCAGTTGTTGTTTGAACCCTACAACTGTGAGTCTGTGACACATATTAATGCGAATGGTCTTGTTGTCCATGCATTACATTTATATAATTATATTACTTTTTCAAATATTCTGCAAAAATTTATTTCAACATATCAAAATCGACCCATATTTTTTTTTTCTATCAATGAAATACTATTTGATATATTAATAGTAGTCTGTATTGAAGGTTGGAGATATTTAATGTTACATTGTATTCATTCTGTTTTATAGAAAGTGTCATTTTGACATATTTCATATATATTAAAAAAACCTATTAAAAGTTTAATATTATTTTTTATTAATACATTTAACAATTTTTCTCTAATTAATATATTAAAACAATAAGATTATAACTGAATTTTTGTTCAAAATTATGCATTGAAAATATAAAACAATACTTTTTATGAAACAAAAATAAACTTTAAAATAATATTATTTGTGAAACGGAGGAAGTACCTAATTAGGTTTTGTTCTAAATGCTTTACAACATACTTTGATTTTATTTTATCAAAAAAAAACATACTTTGATTTTTAGAAATATACGAGAGCTTACAAAGTAAAATAATTTGTTTCCATATGTAAATAAAATGATTGTGTGGATCCATTAGAAATAAATTAGCTAAATTATTTGCTACACGTATATATAGGTTTATGAAAAATCCAATTTAACAAAAATAGATGGAGATTAATTAAAACTCCCTTGACTTT
>PKML01043356.1:95599-130795 GCA_002933935.1 Eutrema yunnanense | reverse complement strand
ACCATAAGTTGGCATTGAAGGTAGGTGCTCTTATTATGTTGCTCAGAAACATTGATCCAAAAGGTATATTGTGCAATTGAACACGATTGATAGTTACTCATATGGCTAATCATGTTATCGAACCTAGGGTTATTACTGGAAAGTTTAACAAAGGTCTCGATGATAGGGTCTTGATACATAGGATGTTCGTTTCTCATATGGATACAGGGTTCCCTTTTAGAATGCGACATCGACAATTCCTTATATCACTTGCATTTGCAATGACTATAAATAAAAGTCATGACAAACTCTAGAAAGGGTGAGTTTGTTTTTACCAAGGCATGTCTTCTCTCATGGACATCTTTATGTTGCCGTTTCCAGGGTTACTTTGAGGAGTGGTTTGAAAATCCTCATCACGGACAAAAATAGAAAGTTACAAAAGAAAACCATTAATGTTGTCTACATAGAAGTTTTCGAAAACCAATTTAGTTTGGTTTGTCGTTTGTTTTTGATATGTTTTTTTTTTTTTTTATTTTGCTTTGTTCATTTGGGAAAACATGGATATGAGAATTCTGGTTGGTTTTGCTATGGTTATGGTTATCTATCTACCAGATTAGCGTAAAAAAATAACTCTATGATCACTGAATGTTTTGGCACACTAGCAAAAAATATTTTTAATGATCATCCAAAGAAAGCATGTAAACAGGTAATTTACATGATCATGATGATTCTTAACAAAGTTTAAATCTTGCGGTATCATGAGGATTCTTAACAAATTTACATGATCATAAACATGTAATTTAGACTTATGTATCAACATGTAACAAACTAAACAACCTCTTTTTGGTTAAAAGCATGTAAACAAAGTATCTTGCATTAACTTCACCATGCGAATTCTTAACAAAGTTTTTACCTCAAGTCAACTACGACCTTATAGTAGTGTTTAAAGGATATTTTTAGATTTCTAGCTCTTTAAAAGCATAGTTTTTTAAAACATACAATGATGCAAAACAGAGTACGTGGGTGAGCTCACAAAGACTTGAATTTTTTTGTAAGCACTTTAGGTGTACCTTAAGCAGTTGTGGTTACGAGTAAAACATTCAATAAAAAGTTATTGACCTTGGAGAAAACTTGAATCGCTAGGAGTATGATTTGGCAATAAATACATTTGGCGAAAGTACTCATTTTTGGGCGGTTGGGCGGTCGTTTTAATGTTTGTATCACCGCCAATATCGTCACCACTATCACCTTCTCATCTATCTTGACTGATGGTTCCTTATAGCATGTGGACTCGAAAAGAAGCTAGCGTCTAACTGAGGCCAAATGATCCATATTAGATAGCTATTAATTATGCTCTCTAGGTGGATATTAATAATAGTTGTTCTGGTACCACCTCATAAACATGAGCCAATCACATCTTTATTAAAAGATGTTTGCGCAAGATTAAGGCTACGAAATGCTCAAACATGAGGGTTATGATTGGCGCATGTCTTTGATAGTGTTATGGAGGACTTATGGAATAAAAGTGGTGAAAGATATCGTTTATAAAAAGGTTCATCCTTATCACATATTCGGATATGTGCATCCTAATGGATAACATTTTTTTACTTCCTCTTCATCTATAGGTCAATTCAGATTTTCATTGTTGGATAACTAATTATGATTATCGATAAACAAGTTGTGGATAATGTATAATTTTAGAAATTTTTTTAAACCCGACAACAATACGTGATTTGAAGGTATTAATCAATAAACAAGTTGGTTTAATCCACTCTTTTGTATAATTGATTTTTTAAATATTGATTTTGAGATGTTTTGTAGGTTTTTAGATATCGGTTTTCTTTCTGAGGAATTGGGGCGGTTGAATATGTTAGAACACTCCCAATCTTTTATTTCGTAATGAACTCCTTATAACGTTCCAAAAAAACAAAAACAAAAATGTTTCGGTTATTAAAAACACATCAAACGAAAGCCAAAGAACAAATAACAAAAGACAAAGAAAAAAAGTGGCTGGTATGACCTTCTCGGGAATTTGGTATAAAAGAGACGGATATTGTAGGGGTATATATAGCCTCACGAAGACGCTAGGGCTTTGAAAAGAATTTCCATTTTAAAATAAAAATCAGTAAAGATAAATATATAAAATATTGAAGTATATCATATATATATACGATAATCATGAAAAAAATATCGGTCATTTGTCTATTGGGGCGGGGCCCACGGGTTTGGACTCAAATGGACATGCCTAACAGGAGCACATCGTTCCTTTGTCTTTTGATTATTTTCTTACACTACTGTTTTAGTAATGATTTTGTTTGATGTAATGCGACTTGAGGCTTCAAATCTATTCGTGCACATTCTTCAGGTTTGTTTCTTTTTATCGATATCACTGTTTAATTTTTGAATATATTTTCAAATATATTTGTTTTGGACCTTAACAAAATAAAAAAATATAAGACGTTTTTTACAAATTAATTCATATAAAAGGGGTGATATTGGTTGCCTTTAATCTCATACCTTATACGCAGTGAAGGAGCCGCTATTGCTCACATGTTCATAATTGATTATTATGAGTAACTAAATCTTAATACAATACATCTTTAATTAATTTCTTCTGTGTCTTCATACGGGTTTCGCAATAATTGATCGTGGATTTTTCGTGTTTAATTTTTGGTTAGAAAGCATATTTTGGTTTAGCGGTTTTTTAATAGATGTATGTAAGATCATGTTAACATTTGTACTCTTAGACATTGTGTCTCAATCTACGTCTATCGAGACATCAAATGACATAACTTATAGAAATTATATTTTTTATGTTTCTTTTTGGCTGCGCCTAATTTGTTAACATTTGTATGGTCTTTCTATTCTTTTTCTTCTTCCACCGAATTGGTAGGTAAATTCATGATCTTAAAGACATCTATTTGTTTTGTAAATGATTTTCAGATTCCATGTTCGATAATATAACTTTGTCATACTTTAGAGCCCGTACATAGTGCGGGTCATATCACTAGTTAGAAATAAATTAGCTAAGTTATTTGCTACACGTATATATAGGTCTATCAAAAATCCAATTTAACAAAAATATATGGAGATTAATTAAAACTCCCTTGACTTTGTTGGTTCTATGATTCTATCTTCTATGAGCAATTTTAGACTTCAAATTATTCGCCGGCCTTTTCTTTTATTTTCTGGCGTAGGTTGAAATTTAACAGTTAGAAGTTGACAACTAAAAAGTTGACAAACAACTTAATTATGCATTGAAATTTAACAACTAAAAAAAAAACTAAGTTGACAAACAAAAAGTTGAAAATTATTTCGTGATTTTTTTTGTTGTTTGTCATTCGATTTCGTGATCTTTAAAAAAAAGGTTGAAAATTAATTATTTGCATTTGACCGGTTACTTGGAAATTGGAATAAGACTAAGCATTACAAGTTAGAACAACGAACTGTACTTTCATTAACCAATAACAAAAGTGACTGTATTTTATAGTTAATGGGCTTTCTAAGTTTTTATTAAACCGAAACATCGATAATTTTTCAAAGAGGTTACTGGAATAAGACTAAACATTACAAGCTTTTTTTGTAAAAAAATTTGTTGAGTGCAACACATTACAAGTTTAATATATCCATAAATAAAAGCTATCAGAAATTGGTGATAGTATTAAAGATGTAGACCCGAGCAAACAAATATGGATCCATTAATATATGCACGGACCAGTTGATATAAAGCAAAAAAATCAATTGGTGGTGGGGTAGTGATTCTCACTTGTGGAGGAATTGCCATGTTGATCTAGGTCCTGAATCGATTCTCTGCAAACACATAATTATTTAATCATTCCAATTTAGCCAGTTGAAGATAGTGTCACACTTTAGGCCTATTTGAAAACCCGATGAGTGATGTAGTCGACGGTATTATTCATCTAAAAGGATTAGTTGGATGGTAAAAAATTTGAATTACCCTTTGTTATAAAATATATATATATATAAAACGAAAAGTATTGCATGATGGAGAGTCTCTCAACAATTTCAAACATGAATGACTTCTTACAAAATAATACTTAAATTACAGGATATTTTAATATTTAATTGTCACAATTTTTGAAATGCTACAAATAGAGAAAATGGAAGAAATCTGAATAATAAACTAATGTTTTCTTAATTTTCATGTAATTGAGTTTAAACATATCTCTAGAGCAGCTAATACTGTGGCTGACTCTATTACGAAACAGGTTTTTAGAGACCTGGTTAAAACTCTCATTTAAGTTCTAATATAAGAAAGGTTGCACAAAAAAAAAAAAAAAAAAAATACTAGTGTTTTTTTGGTCAAAGTCCTTGCCTTATTTGTTTTCTTTAAAAAAAAAAAGTCAATGTTAATAGAAAATCGAGATCACGGACTGTTTTTCCTAAGTCCACACTTATATAATCATTGTATAATTCGATATCCTAAATGTTGCGTTGATTCAATCGAAGTAGTGATCGATTATGAAAACTTGAGTGAACGTTTACAAAAATAAATTAATAATTATATCTTCAAAATCGACTGGATTGCTACTTACCAGTAACCACGTCACGTACGGTGAATGCAATAAATAGTACATACAAAACAACTTTACGTAATGAACCACACGGCGTTTTAGTTTGGGAAAATGTCCAAAAAACTTTCGTCACAAATCCATTATAAAACATTTTTAAAAAACTGATTTTGAAAAATTCATTATCCGAGTATGACGCAAGAAGTTGCAATTTGGAAAAAGGATTTTGTAGGCTCAACAAATTATAACAAATGGTTGTGCAAATTGATGCTCAAACTAGGAAACAAGTTACACAAGTAGAAAGAAATCATTTTACTATCCACAATGATGATATGCTTTATATTGGACGTAATTTCAATTAATGGAAAACAGTAGCTCTGAAGATTTTTGGAAAAATCAACTTTCGGCGAACAACACTATAATTAATTAATGGAATATATTGGTTGGATTAATCCATTTATTTTGTTTCACTTTTTCTTATCTTCTTATTATTTACACATTGATATATATAGAAGATTAAAAACTAAAATATTAAAATGAAAGACAGGCCTCGCTTGTATCAACCAACTCATATTTTATTATATAAACCAACAACCATTTCTCAGCTCCTCAACTTATCTTTTTTCTCTCTGATAATTTCTATAAGATTCATAAACAAACACATTTCTCTAAAAAAGAAGAAGATAAATTCTCCGCTTAACCAACTGAGCTAAGGTCAGTAGCTTAATCTTTGCTTTTCATTTCTTTTTGCTAAAATGATTGTGATTATATTCTTTCTATTCATTTCTTTTTTGCTTTTGGTATTTTAGATCAGAACAATTTTGATGGTTTCTTTTATATTTCTTTTTAAATGTAAAAATTCAAGTAAGACACAGTAAACTAAATTCTTTGATCTAATCACTGATGTTTTTTATTTATTGTTTTTGAAACAGAATCATCTTCATTTTGATAACAAAATAACTAATTTAAATAAGAATGGAAAGAGACTAAATTTGATATTTTCATGATTACCCTTATATTAAGAAAAGAGTATGGAAGACTTTAAGTGTTGAAGTATGAAGATTCCTACATTGGTTAGAGAGCGTTACAACTACAACACATACATCACTTTCATACTTATTGATCTTTTTTTCAGAGGTTTTTCATATAGAGTTCATTAAAGTCTCCAGTCACCAATATTATGTATTATAATGAACAAAATGAAAAGAAGGATAAAGAGAGTGAAGCCAGGGTTATACATGTTACTTCTCACGTTTAGGGCGTGACTCTTAAACTAGTGAATTAGTTTGTGGTATTATTAATTATACTTTTAGTTGAAATTAATTGGTGAAAATAATGGACACTCGACTCGTGCTTCCTTTGAAACTAAATATACGTAGTTAAGTTTTTTTTTTGAAAATATATGTAGTTGATACAATTCATTATCAAATCACAAACTATGGAAACCAAATTAGTGTCAAAACTAAATGGAGTATTTGGTATGTTAGTTTGGTTATGATAAATGCATAAATTGTGGGTTTGTACTTGGTATGGTTAGGTGGACCGGATAAGTGACATTAAATGCCATTCTATCAATACAATTATATATTACGAAAATGCAAAACTTTAATATCAATTTTCGTTCAACGTTTACGTATTTATCACAAATCATACAATTTTACGAAAATGCAAAACTATGATATCAGTGATTCTCTGATTCTCTTATTCTATTTCACATTTTGTTCTTAAAAAATTGTATCATTCATATATATTAACTACATCGGTTGGATTCATCGTATCTTTATGGTTCTTCTATCTAATTCATTTCTTTTATATAAAGAAAAATAGCTTCTTCAAATAAATTAAAGAAAAACAAAGAGAGAATGAAGTCTTTCGCGGCGAAGGTGGAAGATGGAGTTAAAGGAGAAAACGGGAAGCCGTCGGTAGGTCCGGTGTACCGGAATCTTTTGTCGGAAAAAGGTTTTCCTCCAATAGATTCTGATATCACCACTGCTTGGGACATTTTCAGGTCTATATATTTATAATTGTCTTATTAATTAAGATTAATTATCACCTTCTGTGTATAATTATTGTTAAAAAATCTCTTTTGGGTTTTGTTAGTAAATCAGTGGAAAAATTCCCAAACAACAATATGCTTGGATGGCGTCGGATCGTCGATGAGAAGGTGATTTTTTGAAGTCTTCTTACTGAAACAAAATGTTTGATTACAACTATTTTTTTATACGTATAATTGTACGGATCGTTTAGGTTGGAGCGTATCAGTGGAAAACGTACAAGGAATCATACGAAGAAGTTCTGCAGATCGGCTCTGCATTACGAGCTGTCGGAGCTGAGCCTGTAAGTATTATTAATATATATATACCTCTTTCTCAAAATCAACTCATTATTCTTAATGTTCTTGGAGATTAATTTTATATATTAAGACAAAATGTTATATGTAGGGGTCTCGAGTGGGGATCTATGGAGTTAATTGTCCTCAGTGGATCATAGCAATGGAGGTCCATCTCTTTTTTATTCTTATAAAAATGTCTCTGATTTGTTTTTGTATATATCAAAATTTCTTACACAGTAAAATATTTACGCATCTTTGTGAAAATATTTAGGCTTGTGCAGCTCACACTCTAATCTGTGTCCCTCTCTATGATACACTGGGTAGGTTAAGTTTTACTTTCTTGGCTATATAATTTTTTGCGATCGAACTTTAAAACGTGTGACTCAAACAAACAAACAAAAATCGTTCTTTAGGTTCTGGAGCAGTGGATTATATCGTTGATCATGCTGAAATCGATTTTGTATTCGTCCAAGACACCAAGATTAAAAAGGTTTAAGATCTTTGAAATTAATTTCACTCATTAATTTATATTTTTCTATGTGAATAATAATTGTTTTGTTTTTTTTAATGTTATTAAAATTTAGCTTCTTGAGCCGGATTGCAAATGTGCTAAAGGGCTAAAAGCTATAGTTTCCTTCGCTAACGTGAGCGAAGAACATAGCCTCAAGGCTTCAGAAATGGGAGTCAAAACATACTCTTGGCTCGATTTTCTCCATATGGTTCGCCTCTCTTTTTTACTTTCTAAATAACAATTTTCGTTAAATCTATATTATATGGTCGGACCATTGTTTAAGGTATTTAATGACAGACACATTGTTAAACCAACTTGACGGCATTTGATGCATATAATTATATGAATTATGAGCATATGATAAAATATATTTTCGTGTTGACTGTTTGACCAGGGACGTGAGAAACCGGAAGAGCCTAACCCGCCTAAGCCGTTTAACATATGCACCATAATGTACACGAGCGGCACGAGCGGTGACCCTAAAGGTGTTGTTTTGACTCACGAAGCGGTCGCGACTTTCGTTGTTGGGATGGATCTCTTCATGGACCAGTTCCAAGACAAGGTAACTATGGATCATTTTTTTTATAAGAATTTATTCCACGTTTTCGGTGGATTAAACCCACGCCATGTGAAAAAAAGCTGAGTAATATTATTATTTATAATCCCACGACATGTGAAAAACCTAAGTTCTCGTTAAATATAATACATAATGAAGATTTTTGAAAAAAGAAATCACAAGTCAATCATACATTTGATTATGACAACTCGGATACCAATTTAGAAAGATTTGTTTTGTTATTACTAACAGAAAGAGTATTATATTTGATAGTGTCCTCTAATATCTAACTATTGTAGAGTTCTTATTCGGGGCCGACCGGATACCCGATGACGTATATCAAAAAAATAAAATATATATATATATATATATATTTATATAACTACTGTGGAGTTACATATCAAGTTCCCATTTAAAGAACAAAAACAGAAAAAAAAAAGAAAAAAATTAAAACACTCTCAGACAACAAAAAACTATCTTTTGTTTCTGCATAAATATATATAACCAATTAAACGTCGTCGCCTTGCTTAATCGTGTGTTTTCTTTGGGTGGCTTAAAAACAAGCAGATGACACATGACGATGTGTATCTCTCCTTCTTGCCGTTGGCTCATATTCTTGACCGTATGAATGAGGAATACTTCTTTCGCAAAGGGGCTTCCGTTGGCTATTACCATGGAGTATGTTAATCTCTTAATCATTCATCAAATTATGTAACAAAATAGATTAGCTAATTAAGAGAGTTGGATATATAAATATATGTTGACGTGTTTTGTGTAGGATTTGAATGTGTTACGCGATGACATTCAAGAATTGAAACCAACTTATCTAGCTGGAGTTCCAAGAGTTTTTGAGAGAATCCACGAGGGAATTCAAAAGGCTCTTCAGGAACTTAACCCGAGAAGGAGATTTATCTTCAATGCTCTCTACAAACAGTAAGCAACTTCATCCTTATTTGCTCTGTTTTCTTCTTAATTACTTCTCTGTTCTCTAATGATTTAACCTTGCCAAAACAATATGATGATGCAGCAAGCTTTCGTGGTTGAATCGTGGATACTCTCATAGTAAAGCTTCACCCATGGCTGATTTCATTGCTTTCAGAAAGGTTTAAATCATTTGAAATAATGGTTTTTTCTTCGTATTTTAGGAGTTTTTTTGTTTGTTTTTGGTCATTATATAAACCGACTTTTCGCGGTGTTGGATTTCTCTTAAAGATTAGAGACAAATTGGGAGGTCGAATCAGGTTGCTAGCATCTGGAGGAGCACCTTTAAGCCCTGAAATTGAAGAGTTCTTGAGAGTCACTTGTTGTTGCTTTGTCATCCAAGGCTACGGTATATATATAGTACATCTACTCTGCATTCTAGGAATTCTTCTCTCTGTTTCGTGTTTGCCAAGGAAAGTCAATGTTGCTGTGATTGTTTGGATTAGGGCTAACGGAGACGCTTGGAGGAACGGCTATGGGTTTCCCGGACGAGATGTGCATGCTAGGGACAGTCGGTATTCCGGCGGTTTACAACGAGATACGGCTTGAGGAGGTGGCCGAAATGGGCTATGACCCACTCGGGGAAAATCCGGCAGGCGAGATCTGTATCAGAGGAAAATGTCTGTTTTCTGGGTATTACAAGAACCCTGAACTTACTGAAGAAGTCATGAAAGACGGATGGTTCCATACAGGTGAGTGATTGATTGAAACAAAGATTCAATTGCTCTCTGGTTCTGGTTTCCAAATTGTTCTTGATGTGAGTGTGGATGTTTTAACAGGAGATATAGGTGAGATTCATCCAAATGGAGTACTCAAGATAATTGATCGTAAAAAGAATCTGATCAAACTCTCTCAAGGAGAGTATGTTGCTCTTGAGAACTTGGAAAACATCTACGGCCAAAACTCTGTTGTTCAAGATGTGAGTTTTTCAACTCTTTCTTGTCCAGCAAGAAATCATTTTAAGGTTTACTTTTGAATCCGTCATCATCTGAGTATTATGTTTTGGTCGCAATTTCTCTTCTCAGATATGGGTTTATGGAGACAGCTTCAAATCAATGCTTGTCGCGGTGATTGTTCCAAACCCAGAAACCGTGAACCGGTGGGCTAAAGATCTCGGTTTTACTAGACCATTCGAAGAACTCTGTTCTCTCTCGGAGCTACAAGAACACATCATCTCAGAACTGAAGTCCACGGCAGAGAAGAACAAGGTTTGTTTAAATTCGTTTGATTTTTGTCTAAATAAAAGTTCTTCAATTAAAAAATAGAAAAATAAAGGGTTACTAAAAGAAATTATTCGTGGGTGTGAAAATATATATATATATAGCTAAGAAGGTTTGAGTACATCAAAGCGGTGACGATGGAGACGAAACCTTTCGACGTCGAGAGAGATTTAGTGACTGCGACGCTCAAGAATCGGAGGAACAATCTTCTCAAGTATTATCAGGTTTGAATTATCTTTATAATTTTTTATAGATTAGTTTTCTAATTTATAACAATTAATTTTCATAGATTAGTTAATGTTTGAACCTTTCAGTCCGCTAACGTCCCATTATACAGGTACAAATCGACGAAATGTACCGAAAATTGGCGTCAAAGTAAATCAGAAAGTGTTGCGATGATGTGTGTGTGCTATTATTGATAATTATGCTATTTATATATCAATAAATTGGTACCTTATGCTTTCTGTAGTGTTTTATTTCTATGTTGTATGACCATTTACAATTTTACATCATAACTTTGTAATGTATGCATGTAACTCTAAGTCTCTAGTTGTACACTTGTTTCCATCTCATCTCACCACCCACGACGTATAATGTTATATTAGTGGTTTAAAAAACCTTTGCCGTGAATCTTCATTAGCTAGCTTGTATGAGACTTGTCGACTGTTAAAGTCTGATTCAAACCTTAGAAAAATCTAGAATCTACATTAGAATGAATAAAACAACGTGTGTATTCAAGAGAAATTGAGTCTGTTAATGAAAGGGTTATAATATAATATAATTTATGTAAATAGTAATTAAATTAAAGTGCAGAATACGTAAACAGAGTGTTGTCACTAAAGTACGGAATACGTAAGCAGAGAGCTGTCACTGATTAACTAATGAAACTTCAACGATTCTGATAAGTAATTTGATTATACGATTACGTATTTTTCAATATCATACAATTTTACGAAAAATGAAATATATATTTAGCCATCCATCCTCTTCGAAGAAAACATAAGATGAGAGGATGAAGTCATTCGCGGCAAAAGTGGAAGATGGGAAGCCATCGGTAGGTCCGGTGTACCGGAATCTTTTGTCGGAAAAAGGTTTTCCTCCAATAGATTCTGATATCACCACTACTTGGGACATTTTCAGGTTTAATTTTCTTATAATATCATATGGCATCCCTTTTAATTTCTTTATAATTATTGTTCCCTTGTTGTTATTAAATCTCTTTTGGATTTTGTTAGGAGAAATTCCCTAATAACAAGATGCTTGGATGGCGTCAGATTGTCCCTAATAACATGATCAGTGTTCCATCTTTTTTGAGTGTTCATATTTGAGTGTTTCAAATCATGTTCCATCTTTTTTTTCGGAAGTCTTGATAAACATTATCAAATACCTCGTATCTTCTTACAGTTTACTTGTTCTTCATATATCTGTACATCAACTTCTTGCACTAACAATATCATTTCAACCTCTACCTTTTTTTGTTCAAATGATTGATTTTGAACTTTGAACAGAACTACAATCTGTGAAATAGAAAAAGACGCCATTATTCATTGTAATACTTTAGAAGAAATATTTAATAACAAAGTTAAAAAAGAGGAAAATAAATCACGTGAAAAAATGGAGACTTCTTTGTGAGAAGGACAGCGTTGACTATATACACACTGCATCAAATAGTTTTATCTGGTGCAGAGTAACCGTGAGATACGTAGTGGGCTCACGCCATCTGATTTGGGTCCATAATGGGCCATATGAATTAATTTTTAAAATTTATTCATATTCGAATTTACGATATCTTATTCATATTCGAATTTGGACCCATAATGGGCCATATGAACTAATTTTTACCATAGTCATTGTTTATTATGTAAAAAAAAAAAAAATCTTCTTTTTCCTCTTCTTATTGGTTTCTGAGGAAAAAAGGTTAGGCTTTTCTTCTTCTTCTTCTTCTTCTTGTTGGAAGTTATTTAGGTTTTGTTGAATAAAAAAGCATGAGGGCCAGTCTGAGAGTGAAAGGCTATCGAAGAGGGAAGGAAGTGAAGTCGAAATCTGTTATAGAAAGAAAGGCTTCAATGGCGTTTGGTACAAAGCCATAATCGAACGAAAACAACCCAAATCAAGACGCATAGAGCTCTGTCTCCGGCTGCTTAAGGACGACTCTTGCTCCCCTCTCACCGACAACAATGTCTTGTTTCGACCAGTTCCTCCTGCCCATTTGCAAGCTCGCATCAGTATCACCAAAGGCTGCGTCGTCGATGCTGATCATGAAGGTGGGTGGCGGACTGGTTTTGTCGTCAAAGAGATTGAGGATGACCAGTGTTTGGTGTTGTTTGATTCACCACCTGATATCATTCAGTTCCAGAGAAAGCATTTGAGGCCTCATCTTGACTGGGTCGATCAGAGATGGTGGGTCAGACCACAACGAAATGTACAGGTAAAATCACATTTGGGTTGTCTGAAATTTTGATTGTGAAAGCATGCATGATTGTTCACTTTTACTGTTAGTTCTTGCGGATTTTGGCCGATGAGTCCATGTTTGCCTCTGGAACAATGGTGGAAGTGAGAAATAGAGTCTGGGTTCCTGCAATGATTATTAAAGAGGTTGATGAGAAGAAATACATTGTCAAGTTTTGTAACAAGTCAATACCCAACAAAACCGTTGATTTGCGTTGTGTTCGGCCTTTCAAGGTGTGTAAAGATGGCGCCTTTAACATTTATTGCTTTCTATCTGGATTGTTTGTCATTCCAGCTTTACAACTTCTGCGCAAATCTCTTCATGATTGTTGTTTTATCTTTGAGGTTGCTTTCATTTGGGTTTGACACTTCTATGCACAGATGCCTGAGGGACATAACATTCGTAAGAGTAAAAGAGTAGAACTAAAGCACATTTCAGACCTCAATGAGACTGGTAATGTTACTGTTTCCCAGCAAATCTAATGGATTCTCTTAATCCTTGTTCAATTTGTGCATTCTTGAAATTGATCTATACTGTGTCACTGTTTTCCAGCAGATGAATCTGTTTCACCTGTAATTGCGTCCCCAGTCATAACTGCCACACCGTTGAAACAAACAGAGTCTAAAACTCAAGAAAATACATTCCCCAAGAAGACAATTCAGCCAGTGTGGGATCAGGATTTCTTCGTAAACGATTCAACACAAGAGAATGTAAAGTTAATTCTTCGTTTTCACATTATCAGTCTCAACAGTTTGGTGTCTTATTATTATCTTAATCCTCATGATTGCTATATATCTTGAGATGATGGTTCTTCTTTGGGACGCAGGAGAGTAGCGAAGATAACAATCGAAAGAGGAAAAGAGAACAAAACCTTAGTTATGTTTCTAATGCTGAGAGAACCAGAGCAAAGGAGACAATAAATATTTTGCCTTTTGAGAAGACGTTACCGACCTGGAAGACGTTTGAATCAATGGAAGCATTTAAAACAGTCCCACAAAGTCCACATTTCAGCCCATTGGTTGAGACAACAAAAAATTCCCGTGAAATGTCTGCGGTTGGTATGATGTATACCTATTCTGTGTTACTAGAAGATGTCAAAAATATGCAACTCTTCAATCCCGCAAGCACATTAGAAAGCTTCAATGATTCATTTGTCGAACTAGAGGAGCATGGGTTTGATGTAAAAGCGCCTCAGACGCGGATCCAAAAGCCGTTGTCTCTCAAAGATAGGCAAGCAAAGAAAATGGAGGAACTCGAAGGTGCTGAGAGTGAGATTGAAGAGAAAGAGAGGGAAAATGTCGAGATCGAAAAGAAGATTCTCGAGCTGCAAAGGCTGAAAGAGGAGGCAGACAAAGAGATAACTCAGATGAAGTCATGTGCAACAACAGTTGGCCAGCAGCTTGAAGATATGGAGCTTCAGTTTCAGACAACAGCGTCAGCTCCATGGTAAAAAAGTTAGATGTAAGCTCTATTTTCCAAATGAACACTTAGATTAGATGTAACTGAAAAGAGCTCGTTGGCTCTTATGGACTTGCGGGTGGTGAATGATTTTAGTTTAGGCCCAACAGCTATTATTTTATTTTTTTCTTCGTAATTTTGATCGCGCCAAAGAAAAATGAAAAAAAAAAAAAAAAAAAAAAAAAACGGCATATGAATGAGAGACCTCTCCTGGTTTTGTTACTATAATAAACTCTCACTGTAACATTGTAAATCGAACTTAAAATCAACATTTAATTGGAGATAATTTTGTCATATTAACTTGTACCCTTCAATTACCAAAGATACAGATTACAGAGTTTGCTTGCTCTGACCAAACAAAAAAAAAAGAGATTACAGAGTGGTCTGCATCACTCATCGTAATAACAAATGTTGATACTAATTTATCTAGAGAAGGTCCGCGCAAGATTAGACTAAAATATTTGGCTAAATGCGCATGTTAGAGACAAGTGCAACTTTTGTATGCGGACATTTTTCGCGGCGGATTTTTACGATACCGACGGCTACTCTCAACCGTTTGATCAACGATCACTTGCGGGAGGATGGTTTGGTGGAAGCACGCAAGCTGTTTAATCAGAACCGGACATCGCTGGACAATTCAACATGGAACATGATGATTACTGCTTATGTTCAGCGTGGTCTGATGCTGGATGCTCAGCAGGTGTTCGATCAAATGCCTGTGAGAGATGTGGTGTCGTGGAACACCATGTTCATGGGTTTGAAGAAAACCAGAGATCCTGAAAGTGTTGTTAGTTTTTTTATAGCTATGCGGAGATCTGGGTTGGATCCAGATGAGCTTACTCTCCCTGCGATAATAGATGCACTATCGGGATCTGCGTTTAAGGTTTCTGTTTTGCAGATTCACACGCTTGCTATTCGATTAGGGCTTAGCTTAAGCGTTTATACTGGCTCTTCTTTGTTAAGAGGCTACACGGTTTTAAGGGATTTCAGGGGTTTACAAAGAGTATTTGAGGATATTTTGCTCAAGGATGTGGTCTCGTGGAATGTGTTGATTATGGGTTACATGAAACTAGGTTTTGTGGAAGATGGTGAGAGAGCATTCGGTGAAATGCCGGAGAGGAACATCATTACTTGGCACACAATGTTAATTGGATACATAAACAACACGAGGATCGATAAAGCTAGGGAACTGTTCAATCGAATGAGTCAAAAGAATGTTTTTTCTTGGACTGTGATGATCAATGGCTACGTGCAGAGCAGGGAATTTAAAGTAGCTCTGATGCTTTTCCGGGGAATGGTTGAATCTTGGAATAATAGGCCAAGTCACTACACATTTTCGACTGTTTTAAAAGCGTGTGCAGCTTCTTCGTCGCTTCTTATGGGGAAACAAGTGCACTCAATGGTCACAAAGCGTGGAATGGCTTGTGACATAGTCTTGTCCACTTCGCTCATAGATATGTATGCCAAGTCAGGTGATATTACCTCTGCTTCACATGTGTTTAAATTGATGCCAATGAAGAATCCGGCTTCATGGAATTCGATGATAGGAGGTTTTGCAAGACATGGATTAGGAGTGGATGCATTAGAGGAATTCGAGAAGATGATAGAGTGCGGTTACAAGCCTGATCAGGTGACTTTCATTAACTTGTTATCTGCTTGTGCTCATGCTGGGCTATTGAAAGAGGGGGAAAAGCAGTTCATGTTGATGAGTAGGCTTGGGATAGCTGCAGAGAAGGAGCATTATGCTTGTATGGTGGATCTTTTAGCGAGGGCTGGTCAATTAGATAAAGCAGAGAGATTGATAAGGGGGATGCCTTTTGAGCCTGATGTTGTTATTTGGGGGGCTTTGCTCGGGGCTTGCGGATTGCATTCATGTTTGGAACTCGGTGAAGTTGCTGCTGAGGGAATCTCGAGGCTGAGAAGAGAGCATCCCGCGGCTTACGATGTTCTGTGTAGAGTTCATGGCGAGAAAGGAGATTGGACTACTGTTATGGAGTTGAGGAGATTGATGAAGAAGACCAAAGCGAAGAAGCAAGACGCTAGTAGCTGGATTGAAGCTCTTAGTTAAGATTATAGGAAACGAACATTTTTGTGATTTACAGAGCTGTGAAACAGAGCTCTTGTAATATGTTAATCATCTATTTGGAGGGAGAGATTTTAGGGGGAAAAAGCACACTTTTAAGTAATGCAAGATTCTTTCATCGAACATAAACAAACGACAAAGTATCCAACATAGCTGCTTATACAAAACAAGATGGTCTTATAACCAAGAGATTCTTCTTGCATGAGTGATTAGATTCTCTAGTCGACGCGGAGAGAGTGATTCTCTTCACCTTCGGCTCTTACTCTCGTCCTTTGCCTTCTCTCTCTTCTTATAAAGCTTCTCGAGTTCTCGTTTTGCCTCACAGTTGGGGAAGTTGGAAAGATCATAGTAATGCGGTGCAACATCTACTAACCTGTATACAAGCAAAGATGGTCGGTTTTCACAGGTTTTGAGTTGATCAGATGTCAAAAGACGAGAGATTGAAACTAACCAGTCACCGCGGATATCTGTAACAGTGCGAATGAAATTCCGCGTAGTCAAGACATATTCATTATAAATCACCCACTCCGGTTTGTGATCCAGGCAATTGGATGGATGCAAGTGAACCACCTGCCCATCAGATGTAAGTTATAAGCAGTCTCTCTTTAATGGGGGAAATCGATCTGTAATAGAATGCAAAAATGGATTCTGTTTTGACATACTTGGTTATCTTTGACGGTCAAGTAATGGCCAGTGCGTTCTAGGTGAGCCACCTGCATAAAATAACCAGAAAGCATGGCCTTTCTTATGTTGACGTAGTAGTCGCGGCTGTTGAAATCTGTGCTGCACATCTTCAGATTAAACCTTGACATTATCCTCACCAACTGCTGCCTTACATTGTCTGCAGACTTCATTGCTCTATTGTTGACAAAGTTCTCGAAACACCAGTTTGGGTCTTCATCTGTTGAGAATTTCAAGTGCCCAGGTTTGGTGAGGTCAATTTACTTGTCTTGAGCAGAGCTAAAAGAGAAAAGCAGAGAGTAGAGAAAAAATAACTCACTGTTTTGCTTGTAGGCGTGGTACACGTTTAGCAGCGTAAGGTGATCTCCATCAATGTGTCCAAACTTAGCTTTAGCTTCATCTGCTGCTTTCTGAGCCTCTCTAGGCCGGACAAAGCAATTCGGTACTAGAGAAAGAATTGGTTTTATAACAGAATAGGCCCATGGAAGAGGTCAGCAGATGCATAGAGGCGAGAGAGACGATACCATTTGCTTGAGAGAATACTGAGAAACTGCAACTAGATGCATCAGCACTTACTTAGATATCCCCAACCATGGACATGGAGAACCCAAACTAGTGAGCTGCTTATGACAACCTAACTCAAAGATATATGTCTAATGGCAAACACACACATATGACTTTCACGCAGACACATGGCATGCTTGTATGCAGTAGATGTTCATGTGTACGGCATGCTTATAGATGAGTTCTCATGCACAACGACTAAACTGCCGAAAAATATACCATGGCAAAGGACGTACCTGATAACATTGCAGAAACTGAGAGAATCTCATTTGAACAGTTTAATTCAGGGCTGACTATGAGCATCTTTGACATCTGTGGATCCAAGGGAAACTCACTCATGATCTCACCAGTCCTTGTCAAGTTACCTTCATCATCCAATGCTCCCAAATAATTCAAAACCTCTAATGCTCTCATCAGTGTCTCAGGAGCAGGGGGGTCCATGAAATCAAAGTGCACCAAGTCATCTATACCCAGCTTTTTCAATGTCAGGACTGTGTTAGCAAGGTTTGATCTCAATATCTCAGGATATGTCTGCGGCTGCAGATCATTGTTGAAACTCTTCTCTGTGTAAAGCCTGAAACATTTTCCAGGCCGAGTTCTACCAGCACGACCAGACCTCTGGTGAGCACTTGCCTTTGATATTGGAGACACCAACAATGACTCAACACGGATCCGTGGGTTGTAGACTTTCTGCTTAGCAAAACCAGGGTCAATAACATAAACAATCCCATCAATGGTTAAAGATGTTTCGGCAATGTTGGTTGAGACAACAATCTTTCTACCAGCAGGACCACCTTCAGTTAACGGCTCTGGTGCAGGGTCGAAAATCTTCTGCTGCATCGCAGGTGGGAGAGTAGAATATAAAGGCACAACTTTGACAGGCCCCACTTGATCTCCAAGATTACTGACCTCTTTATTAATTTTACGGCAGGCATCTTCTATCTCCTCCTCTCCAGTTAAGAAAACAAGAACATCTCCACGTGGCTCGCACATGTGTATCTGAACAACGGTCCTTATAGCAGCCTCAAGATAGTCCCTCTCAGGTTCCTCTGTATAGAATATCTCAACTGGATGAAGCCTACCAGGGACTTTCATAAGAGGAGCACCGCTAAAATATTCCTGGAACTTTTCAGCTTCTAAGGTTGCACTCATCACAACTAGCTTAAGGTCAGGTCTGTTCCTCAAGACCTCTTTCAGAAGACCAAAGAGCACATCCGTGGCCAGAGTTCTTTCATGAGCTTCGTCGAGAATAATAACTTTGTATCTCTCTAGAAGCGGATCCGCCATTGCCTCTCTCAACAGCATACCATCAGTCAAATACCTGTAATGGTGAGGGAGAAAGGTTATGATGAGATCACAACATAAACGTTAAAATGAGAAGCCAAAAGAAAAGACAAACACTCACTTAAGCATGGTACGATTGCTAGTACAGTCCTCAAAACGGATGCTGTAACCGACTTCTTCTCCAATGGTAACATCCATTTCATCAGCAACACGACGAGACACAGACATTGCAGCAACTCTACGAGGCTGCGTGCAGCCGACCAACCATTTCTTACGCTTATCTGGGTTCTCAGCCTCGACGGCATCAAGAACAAACTGTGGAATCTGTACAATAAAACAGAGTTAACTTCCATGTTCGAGCACGCTAGTTATCAATCCCAATGAGCAAGATCAATAGCTGGAAATCTCACCTGTGTAGTTTTACCACTCCCAGTTTCGCCGACGAGTATCAGCGTTTGATTAGAGTTCAAAGTGCGGAGAAACTCATCTTTCTGCAGCCAAACGGGAAGATCTCTCCTCTTCTCCAGAATATCATAATACCTCTGCGAGTAAGCCTTTCCGGTCCATTTGTTGATCAGATTGCTGACACCTGCTGCCGCAGATCCGAGACTGTTCTTCGCCGAAAGAGATGGATCTTCCATAACATCGAACAAACTAACCTTCCGTTTTCTCTCCGTACCCATGACGAACGAACGAACGAGAAATTTAGCCTAGCAGCGGAAAAGGGAAAGCTAGGGTTTGTGGCGCGAGGACTTCAGAGACAAACGATAAAGTTATTCTAATTTACAAATTTAACCCCTCATTTTTCTAATAATTGTCTCAGGAACCAAGGCCCGTTAAGTTTTAATTGGGTTGTAATTCCAGTCAATCAATATAGTCAACGTTTTATGTGGCTTGGCCCATGTGTGGCCTACTTATCTCGTTTTGTGTTTTTTTTTTCTTCCCGGACTCTCTTTTTCCACGTTGATCAAACTCTTCACTCTTGTCTTGAAGTAAACTCTTCTTTTTTTTTTGTTTGGTGGGCCAATTAGATCACTTGACCGGTGTGAATTGCAAATACTGTACATGTACAGTATGAGTTGCCATGTACAGTATTTGTTTTAAACCACGAAATTTCTGTTCCACCATATAAATTTATGGTTGAATTCTAGTTGTCTTATTCGAATGTAAGTTAAATGGGCTTTATTATCCAAATATGACAAGAAAAAACTCACCCAACAAAATATCTCCGCCTTTCCTTAACGGTCAAGCGATATGTCGTCTACTTTTCTTGATTAGTTTATTATATGCACTTTAACACATGTTTTAAATTTGTTCTTATATAGTTTCGGATTTTCACATGTGTTTTCATTATATAGATAGATGCATATGAATTATTTTTGGGTTATAATGCTTATATATACAAAAAGGTTTTTTTATATATATTAGTAGTAGTTACTTACTTAGCTTGATCATTTCCAGTAGGTACGTTGTCATAAGTAATTAAGCTAAGTAATTTGAGAACGAAGCAACAAGAA
Organism: Eutrema yunnanense; assembly: GCA_002933935.1. Classification (NCBI taxonomy): domain Eukaryota; kingdom Viridiplantae; phylum Streptophyta; class Magnoliopsida; order Brassicales; family Brassicaceae; genus Eutrema; species Eutrema yunnanense. The sequence continues at coordinate 110,648 of PKML01043356.1, read as the reverse complement.
AAAGAAATTCCTTGAATGTGTGAGAACACGAAATTTGAGAACGAAGCAACAAGAGGTATGCAGTGGCGCCGGTGACAAAGATACAATGACAGCAAACTCCAGTCTTCATTTCATTATGGTACGTCATGTAAAACAAGGCTAGTTGTTGAAACAACTTGTTCATAAAATGTCTCTGGTAATAAACATTTGAATCTCTTAATTTGTTAAGGAAACTAAGAATATAGGAGGCTTAACTTGATCATTTGGTAAATATTAATTAATTCCATTGATTTCTTGCGGCTTGATAATATTATTGGACCATCGAGACTTCGAGGGACCAAGTGGGGATTACTAATGAGCAAAGGTCGTAAATTGTTGCTTCCTTGAACCAATAATGGGTCTCTTTAAGTTTGTCTTTTAGTCAATTACTTTTAAGCCATCAAGATTTTAGGTACTTTTGCTTTCGGTTGCAGTCGTGGCTTTGTTTGGGACAATGATTATGTACCTTCGGTTTGGGATTATCACTCTCCGTAAAGGTCAATACAGACATACTAAAGCCAATGGCGTTGCTACGCACTCACTAGACAAAAAGACAAAAAGTAGTATTACCTCATAAGTTTTTTTTTTTTTTTTTTTGCTTCCTTATTCTGATCTATTGAACATTTTCTCACTCACACACATGGCTGCAAAAGTAACAAACAAGAAGAAAAATAAAAAAAGTGAATTTGCATGGTAACTTGTTTCTCTCCTTTTTTACTTTTTGTTTATTTCTTTGTGAGATTTGTTTTTTTTTAACCTTTTTCCAACATGTATAGGCACTTAGGGGACGACACAAACTTTGATTGTTATCGCTGTCTCAAAACCATTGAGACGATTTGCCAAATCGGTGTGTCAAGCATTGGATTCACGGTTCAATTGTTTTCAGGCAAAAGAAAAAGGAAATTGCATTAATTAGCGTTTACATATAAATGTTAACATTTTCAATTAAAAAAAAAACACAATTTCATGCATATTTTACAACACACAAACAAATTTTCTATTAGTTTATAATTTTGTTAAAGATGTTTGATATATAAACGCGTATGAAAAAAAATACAGTCGTTTATACTTACGCAAAAAAAAAAAGATAAAACAAAACAGTCCCATCAAATTAATTTGTCACATAAATTTAGTGAAAACGTTTTTAAGTAAGAGAATGGAACTCTAAGCTAAACACGTTTAAATTAACCAGAAGGGAAGACTATAAGGTCTTCTTCACATGTCATCGTTTCTTAAAGTGGAGTGTCAAGATTTTTTATCTTTTATTTTCGATTTGGATTTTAAAAGTTGGAAGAACAAAAAAAAAGTAAATTAAAATAGCAAACGACATAATACAGTGCAAACGTCTTTTTCTTCACCGCAGTGTAATCATGAAACAGCAAGAAGAACAAAAGCAGTAAATAAAATAAAATTTATATAAATAAAATTACGAACATCGATCAAAACATAGAAAAGAGTTTTAAAACCAAAAAAAAAACATAGAAAAGAGTTAGGTAGACGAAGTAGTTGAGTTTGTGCTTCCAATTTCGCATTAATTTCCTCTTTAGTTATCTCGCTCGCTTAATTGAAAAAATAGTTAATTTTTACAAATTCCAAGACAAGAACTGAAGCAAGGCAAAAAGTAAAAATCCCAAAAGAAACTTTAATTGACTCTGTCTTCGAGTAGAGATAGAGTAACCTGAAACCCTAGAACGCATTAGAACCGTATATTTCGATTTTTTTTTTATTAAAAAAAACACACAGCCTAGCTATGAACATAGAGTTCATGCAAAGCCCATATAACAAATTTTGAAAAGACGACCTATATGATCGGTAATTTACAAAACGACAAAATTATTATGCGATTTAAGAGTTTTTGCGAACCATATATATTTACAAAAACTGCGATTTCATGTTAACTATGTCACTGCCACCAATGCTTAATAATTTTGTAAGATTTTTCTTTTCTTTTCTTTTTGTTATTCTATAATTTTGTAAGAGATTAAAATATTCTTGCGTGGTTATGATCCCATGGTTTCAATCGACGAAAAAAATCACCAGAACTTGATATTACCTTCAGGATTTTAAGATCCATAAAGAAAACATCTCCCTCATGAAAACGAAAGATCCGTTTCTTTAGACAATTTTACAAATAAAAACCTAGATTTTGAATACTATAGATTACAATACTATACTACTACTCTTCCTTCAACATATGAGACGGAACAACATCCTGAAGAAGTCCATTATCTTTAACCAAACCTCGACTCTTCTTCACACGATCATCATCACCATATCCACTTGCGTGGCTATTAAGGTACTCGCTAACTCCTCCAAAACAAGACAACAGTTCTTGTTGTTGCTGTTGATGGTGGTAATGAACAAGCTGTTGGAATTGAGGAGAGATTAATGTTGAGCTCTCTATAGGAAATCCGAAGTTACCGAGATTGGAAACAACTCCTGATGATCCGAAGAAACCTCCAGTGGAAATTGGACGAGACGTGAGTGGACTAACGTGTGTGTGTTGACCTTCGTAGGTTGTAACCACAGTGCTTGGATCTCTGAATGATCTCTCCACTCTCTTCTTCACGTTACATGAAGCCGTCGTGCAACGGTAGTAACTCCTGCGCAAACGAACACACCAATACACAAAATTAGCCTCACAAACTTTTGTTTAACATTTTAGTGTTTGTATCAATCTTTCTTTTGATAATTCTTTGGAAATTGTAAATGCAAAGGGAAAAATGTTCATTTAGGTTTCATGTTTGTGTGTTTCCAACTTTTGAATAATGTTGAATAAAGAAAGTTCAAATCTTGTTTTTTTTTTCCCGATATACACAAAGTAAACACTTGCACACAAATATTTTTGAAACAATCGGACAATAGATCCCACACATTAACATAATGCATGTCTTCAAGCAAATCAGATAAGAAACAAAAAGTAATTTATGTATTTTTAATCCTATTACTTGCTCAATGGAGACAATAGTGATTTGAGTTTTGTTCTTCATCTTCCGTTAGTTTAAGGAGACAGAAAAGAAAAACATGGTCAAAGGATGGGTTTTTGTTTGTTGTTAAAGTAAAGTATGTATTTTTACCTGGGAAAAGGACTGTTTTTGACAGCTTTTTGACCATATTTTCTCCATCGATAACCATCTTCGAGATGATCAACCTCACTCTTTGTCATGAAGGCCACTCTTGCCTCTCTCTGCCTCTTCTGGTTATTCTTCTTTGGTTTCAACCTGTTCATACCCACCCAACAAAAAAACATTTACTTTATGAAACCATTTTCTCTCTCAGTCTTTTTCTCAAACAGCTTCCGCTCGTTCAAAAAAAAAAAACCATTTAATAACTCTCAAGAGTGAATTAAGGAGACAGAAAGAAGAATCTCTCTCACTGTTTATTAGTATCACTTTTCTTTTGTTCCTCTTCTTCTTCTTCGTCTTCTCTTTTGGCTTTCTCTTCATTTACAGCCTCGCTTGACGCTGACGAAATCGACGACGAGTTAGGTGTCGCCGGTGGATTTATCAACAAATGTTCCGAACACAAAGATTCCACCTTTGACGGTGGAGGTTGAAGGATAGTCGAAACAGAAGAAGACAGCTTCGCCGATGGTTGCGTTTGCGTTTGCGGTTGAGGCGTTTCGAGAAGGAAGGAATGAGGAGAAGGAGTTGTAGCAAAGTCCTGAAGCTGATGATAGTGCTGAGAGCCTAACAACTCCATAAACCCTAAGGAATTCCTCTCCGCCGCCGCGAAATCTCCGAAATCCCAAACGCTTTGCGACGAGGGGTGATAAAAACTCGTCTTCGAGAAATCCGTAAACTCCATTGTTCTTCTCTCTCTCTCTCTCTCTCTCTTTCCCGGAAAACAAAAATCAATCAAACACTGAGAACAGAGTAATCGCACCAAAACAGAGATCGACACAATAGAAACCAATACAGAAGATCGATCCTTGGAATGATAGAAAAGGCGAGAAGAAAACGAGAGAGAAAGGGAGAGTCTTTTAGGGTTGAAAGAGAGTGAAATTTGGCGTAGAGAGCACTAAAGATGGGTACTTTATTATTATCAACGATTTGTCACTGTGTTAAATGGGTGGGGGTGATGGGTTTGATGCTGACCGGCAGTAGCAGGTTGTTCTACAGCACGGAAAGCTACAGTAACCGGTCGCCGACCAAAGCTTTTTCAAAATTGTAGTCACTGGTCAACGCGTAAGTCAGAGAAAACAGTGAACGCTTTCATACGTCCGGTTTTGACCGGTTCAACAGTTAACCGGATTTATCGCGCTAGTGTGAAACTAGGAGTAATAGTTGTTGCTAAAACTAAAGAAATTTTAAAAAAGCATCGAGTGCATGGGAATATTAATTAATGTGAACACAAAAGCTTGTCTTTTCTTTATTGAAAAATAATATTTTGCCCTTTAAATTTCTTTGAATATTTTTAAGATATATTATCGAATTAGATTAAGATATCTCACCGATGAGATGTGGTTTGTTTCTGAAGCCATGAGGACATTTTTGTGGGTGGTGAGACCGTCCGTGAATATTTATTTCGACCACAATTATAAACAAGCAGTGATGTAACCGAAGATTAAGAATACTATATATACAAAATATTTAAGATCGGAATTTCTAGTATTGTTTCGGTGTAATAGAACAATTTAAATTGCTAACGTTAAATAATTACGTCAACATTAAATAGCATTTGTGAATGACTCTACTTTTGATCAGGAACAAAAAAAAGCACGAATATGTGATTTAAAAAACTAAAGTGGTGGAAAATAAGATATTTGCATCGTATATATAGGAAAAGGCCGAATTTAATGAACCGTGTTCACATCTCCTTTTTGTCTTTTGAAATGTGATTATGGCCCCCCCTAAAAATAAACAAACTTACACTTTGGAGAGAACGAAACGATCGTCGGCACGGCTCACTCCCAACACCGACAACGAGATTGATAAAAGCTATTGATAAGGGAATTCGAAACCGGTTTAGTTCGATACGAATGCTAAGAGATTCAAGATATGAGAATGGAATGCAAATGTGGATCGCGTCTCGGCCACACGATTGAAGATCTAAAACGCTACCAATGGAGGATAGTGTAGGAAGAAGATAGGTCCTTAAACTATTTGCTATTTTACTTAAAAAGTTCGCATATCAAATGTAGAAACGTTGTTTTTTTCGGTTTTGAATATAATTTAACAAACAAACAAACTGATAAATGCCATATTAACAAGAACAACGTGTAAGGAAAAATTCAAATAACACTCAAAAATGTGTAAATCTCTAATATAAAGTTACATAGATTCTACATATATGTAGTATAGTTGTCATCGAAATCTATAAACCCCTATATAACAGATGTAGTTATGTGCCTACTTCAAAATACAGCGTAGAACTGTAGATTGCCTTTCCCAAACTGTGCTTACTTCAAAAATTTCTGAAGATATACACACAATCCTTTGCATTTTCTAATCACGTTTAGTAAAGACGAGCGGTTTTGTTTTTTAAAACATTCGTAGCAGTATAGCACCAATTATTGATGTACTGTGTATAATATGATATAGATTAATAAAATACGTGGACCCAAAGCAAAATCCGAAATAGATTAAAGTAAAGGGCCCAGATTTATATAACTCCTGCATGCCTCATGAATTTTTATAACCAGCGGTGATCCCGATGACAGAAACAAAAAGAAGATAAAGGTAACAAAGTCAAGATTTGAATTTCTCTTTTTGTTTCTTTACCGATATTTTTCTAAACAGAAACTTGCTTTATCCTTTTGAAATTTTTTACCTCGGCTTTGTAAATTAGTGTATATATTTAAAATTATTAACTGATTGTTTTGTTTTTCTGTGGGGGGAAAAAAAAAAAAAAGGAGAAGAAGCATGCACGTGTGGTGGAGAAGAATGAGTGGTGACCCACTCCCGTATAATTTGCTTGCAAACTTAGCTCTCCTTTTGCATGCTTCCATGATTTTGTTTTTCCCCTTTTTTAGTAACCATTTTGTTTTTTTTTCATTTTATAAATTTATATTATCTTCGACCGTGTGTCATTAGAGATATTATTAGTTACCACCTGTATCTGATTCTCATGTAGCTGGCTATAGGTAATGGTAACAGTTCTCGTTATTGTAGTAAATGAAACATCTTTTTTTTTTTTTTGCGTTTCGCATATTTTATTTGTAATGGGAAAGTTTTATAAAAAAAAAGAAAAAGAATAAAAAAGGGTCTCAATCAAAGGTCGGACCAAAGACGCGCGGCTCGGTGTTAGCGTCGGGTTGCGCACATCAATGGTGGCGTATGTTTCTCCTACGTTTGTAAATATTACACGTGTTTACTTTTTTTTGTCGGCTTGTGGGTCCCATTCACTAAAGAGTCCACCTGGCATCTTCTCGAATCCAATGGCACACGCTTCATCCTTCGTCCTTCGTTAATTCATTTCGTGCCGTTAGATTGCGAGCAAGACTAAATCATTTGTTTTTTTTTTTTAATTATCTTTTTACTTTACTTATTTGTTTCGATAAAGTTATTTGCTGTTTATTTCGATTCATCCACATACAAATTAAAGATGAACGTGAAATTAAAGTGCATTTCAAATATTTAAAGGAGATGACTGAAAATAAATAGAACGATAGAAAGGGTAGATTCGTATCACTGAACGATAAAGATCTCAAAAACGTATCCAATTTATTTGCTAGGGTTGCTTCTTGGATACGTTTAGGATCTCAAAAACGTTGTGGGTAAAAATAATTGGAGAAATTAACGGCAAAAAATGGACAAGTAAATGAAATTTTTAAACAAAAAAGAGCTTATGTTGAAAGTGGGTTTAACACCCTAAATTAGCTAGATCCATCTCAATAAAAAGTTCTTTTCGATTAAGCCAGCCAAAGGTCAACGTTTGACCAAGGAGAATACCGAGCTGACACCCCGAGCTCCCACCTCAAGCTCATCCCGAGCTCCCAAGAGCATATTCCGGTCTCATGCAGACGACGTACGAGAAGGCCAACGAAAGGACGACACGTGTAGGAGTTAACATCCTCGTGCTGACACCTCACCAACTCTGAGCAGAGAGACCAAAGGGGAAGACGACACGTGGAGGGCAGCTCGCTGAACAGTTTACTACATGCGTAGGAGTATGGCACTGGGCTCATCATAACCTATCTACCGAAGAAGATGGAACACGCCTCTCGAGATACCTTACCCACGAAAAGCGCTGGAAGTGCCACGTCACTCCGAAACTTCAGGGAGTAGGGAGCGTACCCCTGCTATAAATACCCCTGCTATAAATACCCCTCGCCTGCATTCATTGCAGAGGGCATGCTTTTTTTTGCTCTCTCTCTTACTAGACCTTAGACCTGACATCTCTGTATTTTAACTTGGCAATGCCGTTTAAAACACCGAACTAGATTCCCGTCGGAACTAGTTCGTAAGTCTAAACCGTTCACCTTTTCCGATCATTAATAAAAAGAACACGGCCCCGACATGTTCGTCATAATATCCGACCTATTCCTCTTAATTCCGACCTGCTCCAAAATTAAGTTTAATTCGTTCTATTAACAAAAATCTCGCCTTCTAATCTCCTAATTTATTTCCAATCATCATTAGTGATCCTTTTGGATCATAAGCTTATATCATCTTTAACAACAACAAAAAGGAAGCTAGATAGGAGATCTTTAATCAATGTTAGAATAATAGTATTGAATTTCACTCCGGTCACGAGTCACGAGTCACGAGTCACCAATCTTCCACTATACTACGTTATGCTGCGACGGTTCATAAAACATTAATTTACTTGGAGTGTATATATATATATATATATATATATATATACCATGTAGTAAAATCTTTGAAATTTGAATTATTCAGTCCCATCAACCAACATTTATTTTACTAATCATGTATCTGACGTTCCACTAATACATTAATATTTATATTAATTTATACACATGACCATTACACACAAAACAAAATTGGTGTTTTGATACGCATTGCATCGCAAGTTAATTTATGGAGGATTTGATTCTAATATGTTTCCATTTAGACACGGCTGAGTCCTACAAAATTTTATTAATTGATATTTGAAATAATGAGAAAAACATATATTGTCGTCATATGCGTAGAGCATTAAAATGTACAGACAAAGGTATTATAGAGTTGTAGTTTTAATTGCCTTTGGTATAGTCTTATTAGTTGAGTTTGATGATTATCAATTAGATATTTAGATGCATTTCAGATCATAACGTAAAATAAACTGTCTTTGTGCGAGTGTATATATAAAATCCAAATGTTAACAAGAGAAAAGCTTCTAGAGGAGTTGAGGAGGCATGAATCACGTATATATATAGTTTTCTTTCTTGGATACTTATGTCTCGTGAATTCAATCAAATCCCTAATTAAATGCCTTTTTTATTTGAAAAATACACAAACGCATCTCATGTGTTGACCCACTAAGATTTTTGTTTTCCCAATACTAAAACGATGCAGTGGATGAGTTAAAAAAACAAAATAATTAATTAATAACCGTTGCGTTGGTAATTGCACATGGGTAAGTCAAAGTAAACGCATTTTGGGATCTTATTTTATTTATTAATCGCCGCATCAAACATGATGCCGATTAATATATATCCTGTCTGATGGTAGCTAGTCATTAACTTATACTAGTAGTCATTAATATCATTTAATCAACTTTTTTCACACATATATTTCCGTCCTTTATCTCCGCCAACACAAGTTACTTTAAAATATACTCTCTATGTTTCAATTACATATTATGATGTATCATACAAAATTTACTAGTTATTGCCATTTCTTTGGTAATGTTAAACTGTATATCATCGAAAATTTACCAAAATAAAGCATCAAGATGAGTTTTTAACGCAATTACAGAGGAAATTGGAAGCAACAAGATGAGTTTTCAATATTGCCATATTGGACGACCATCTAGTTAATTTATTTGACTTTCCACCATATAGTTAAGTTTGAATTATTGAAGGTGCTAGACTAGTAAACCTGCAGATAGCACTTATCATTCTGTTTCCTCCTCCTCGTTTCAATAATCAACATTTTTTAGGAATCAAGTACGAACTAATGAAGAGTCATTAAAAATACCCCTTCGAAATAAAAACATTCTTATTGAATTGACCCAAATCAAGAGCTCTATTTATACGCAAGAATACCAAATAAACGTGTAATACAATATATAAAATTGTCTAACCCCAAATCCAAGTCAATTTTTTTATAAAGAAAACGTGGTCCGTTATTATCTCACCAATTCATGTCATATCAAATAAAATAAAACGACTAAATTATATACGTGGCCATCAAAACATTTGTACTTGTTATCTATCGCTATCACCACTATCCAATTGCATAATTTAAAAGCACATATCATTAAGATTTATGGTATGGAAAACGATTCAGCTCAACCAGTTGAACAGGATTTGGAGAAGTCGTGGATGGGTACTATTATATGGACCCAAGATTTGTTATATCAATTCGTGGCCTACAACATATGTACAAAGCCCAACCTTAAACGTAATAATACACACATTCGTCTTTGGTTTTATTGGTAAAAAGTAAAAACACTTGTATTGGCCTCCCTATTTCACTAACTCAACAGAGTTTTTCTTGTTTATAAGACATTTTGTTATTTATTTATCTAGACAACTCTTTTTACAAGAACTCTCTTCTTTATTTGTTCATGATTGCGCACAAAAACTATTCCCATAGTTACCGAATTATTTTTAAAAAAGTTATCGAATCATGAATTGGTATGTTCATGATTTTTTTTTTTTTTTTTGCGGAGCCTACATCAGCAACATAAACCAAATTCTTAGCACAACACAAGACAATCACACAAGATAATAAAAATAAACACGAACAAATAAAAACTAAAACACGTATTATAATAATAAAGATTAAAAAACCCAGCAAGATTTACAAAAAATATTTTGACGGTCATTAAACACAATCATTTTCGGTCAAAACCTGAACCATTGTCTGCATAAGTCTCACTTTCAATTCCAAAGCCAAAATATAATCCGCCGTTTGTCTAAAGAGTCCATCCAAACCTTCTGATGATTTGGTGTTGGGAACAAGCTCTTTCAGCGTCTTGACTCGTCTATGAATCCCGCGACACGGTCTTCTAAAAGCTTCTAGACTCTTCTTCGGTCGGATCATGATCTTCTTCACTAGTGCCTTTCGAGCTCTTTGTCTTCTCATCAAAACCCAAATTGATTCCTTTCTTTGCCCTTCTAATGCCACTCCCATTAAAGAAGGTTTTTTTTCTGGTTAATGTGTTGAAAGACACAAGTGATAAAGAACTCTATATATAAAGATGATGCAAATATGAGACGGCCTTAATTAGTTTATATAGACATAGATAAAGGTATAGTGACCTTCAGATATAACTTAAAATGGAGATTACAGCTTCGGAGAAGGTTCTCTTTTCTATCCCAAAAGAATTGGATGATATTTGGACAAGTGTCCACAAGGGTGTTTTGTTTTGTGTTTTAAAATGTTGTTATTGATGGATAATTAGGGTTTAGCTTAGATTAGAGGACATGTCATCAAAATACAACTCGATGCACATGCACTCACATGATTCTCATCATCACCTAACTCTCCTACATGCTTAAAAACACCAGCTTTCTTCCCATTCACATCACCATAAACACCCTGTCTTATTCCTTCTTTGTTGCGCTTTATAAATTTATCTGTATTTTATTTTGTTTTTTCTTGTTAAAATTTTGATTTTAATTTTGCGGCCAATTAGTTCGATTTTACCAAAGTCGGGCGGATCAACGTTAATATAATTATCTTTACGCTTTATTCTTTCTAGGTAAGATTCTAATCTAATTTAATACTAGCAATGCATGCAGTCAATGTTTTAAGAAGGTGGTGAATGAAATAGATGAGTTGATAATATGAAGAAAAAAGAAGATATTATGGATATTGTGTATGTACTTTCTTTTTCTGGAACAGCTAGTATTTTTTTGGGTCTGATTCATAAACTATTTTAGAAGCATACATCAATGTTTAGATTTTGCTTAATTGCATTTAGCTTAAATGTGAGTGTTTGGTTGTCACAAGGCTTTTGGTTTTATCGAGTCCATGTTTCTCATTATTTCCAGCTGATATAACCCGGCGCAGCGCAACTAATGTCGAACGATTAAAAATAAACTAATGATATAATTACAAAAGCACGACCGAGTAGTTTAGGTGTTTTATTTTTCTAGACAAAGTAGATAACGATGTTGGGAAATGGGATAAAGTTTCAATTTAAAAAGACATAAGAACATGCTGATATCTTCGATGTTTCTTTGAATTTGTGGATACTTCATATTTAGGATTTTTATTTTCGTGAGTGGATTTGATTGAAGCATCTTAGAGATTATGTTCTTTCCTCGTCATGTGTTTGTGTTTTTCGATCTAGCTATTTGTTTTTTTAAAGGAAAAAAAAAAGAAGAAGAGAGAAGCAGATTCGTGGAGCGATGTTGATCAGACATCCTCGGAGACTATTAGATTCAATGTATCTCCCATCACTGTCAACTCGAAACATTGTACTTAATAATTCTCTCTGACATATATGTACGTCTCATAATTAATTATTTAAATGAGAATTAGCTTAACATTAGCAATTTAGCATGATTGATCAGTGTATGTATATGTATATAGCTGTTTATGGGTTTCAAAGTAACGTGAAAAGTACCTAACTAATTAAGGTAGGTTTATATAGCCATGATGGAAAGTTTAGTTATCGAAATTGATCGCTTGTTAGCACGTTGTATGTATATAAGCTCAACGTGCATGCACATGTTCTTATATCCTCCCTATTCGTCTAGGCCATGCAAATAAGATCCCAATTCATATACATTTTTTTTTTCAAGAGCAGAAAACTTTCAAAATTCGGAAAGTATGATCGAATATAATTTTTGTAAGTACAACGATTATGGATTTTCATTTGGTAATACTGTAATAGTACGTAGTTTTAACTAGAAAATAATATATTTTGAATGTCCCTATGTTTTTACGATTTGGTCAGCTCTTTTTGTTCATCCAAGGCTCACGCCACCTCAAGATCTTTTGAACATAATCACCTGTGTTAGAACATCATCATCGTCCACGAAGCTAAAGGCCATTTGCAAGTTCTCTTTTCAAATTACAGTCTATGAGGTTTGGAGAGAGAAACTCAAGACTCCATCAAAGTATTCATAAATCCACTACACTGATTATCAAGCTAGCAGCTGCGGCACACTCTTAAAATCAAGTTAGCAGGACTCGACAGACCATACAATCAGCTACTAACTCAAATACCGTCTGGAAACAACGATCACACCTATCTCATGACGTGATTCAAATTCTTTCAACCATAACATCGGTTGTTCACATTTGCTCACATGTGTTTCTATATTTATATATATCTCTAATACAATTTGTCTATCCCTCTTTCTCTATTGTAATCAAACTATTTGTATGCTCCAAATGACATCCCTTTGTGAGAGTGTTAAAGAAGGTGAATACACCATATTTAAAGGGAAAAACAAACTAAAAATGGTATGTGTGTCATCTAATGAAGATATTCAAAGAATAAAGATCATAAGGATCAAATCTAAGTTTAACTCTTTTACAAGAAATGGAATTTACAAATCACGATCTATCAAATGATTCATACAATCAAGTAACTATCCTAAATTTAAGGTAAAAGTTCAAAAAAATCGATTACAAATATTATGTATTCATCTGTTTATTTATTTTGGTAATCTGATTTTGATTAATATATATATTAATAAGGAAAAATACAAAGTGAAATACATAAGTCGGTGAAACAAATTAAAATCTCCAAAAACATAAGATTGAAAGAGATCAGAAGCGCAAGACTAAAATATGGAAACCATACAAGAATTAATGAAAGCTAAAACAAAAACTAGCACTAACATGATTTTTCTAAAAAAAATGGAAATATTGAAATCTAAATGCCAAAAACAGCCGACAGAGAACCAACACAACACAAAAATAAAACATTTTCAAAACGAAGCAAACTACCACGATAATATCCTTTTTCTCATTTTTTCTTGTAGTAAACTTATTTGGCATTAAATGAACTTGATCATGTAGCATAGAATCTAGCTATATATGATCAAGACAAGTGGAACCGACGGATATGGGAGTGGGGATCAAGCTGAATCTTGAGAGAAAACAAATAAAAAATGGACCAAGGTACACCATATGGTGAACGGTTTAGACTTACTAAAGGTACACCATAGCGATGATCTACAAAGCTCACTTTCATGATTCGTGCTGTCTAATGCATGAGACCACGAGGGTTTATGTTAAGGTTCTATAACCTTCTCATATCTAATACTGTTAAATAAATCTCTATAATATTATTTAAGAAGACATTTTTAAAAATGAACTTTGTTTTGTAAGTTATTACATGAAATGCCATTACAAATAACAAAAAATAATTAAAATAGGAAAGGATATAATAGTCTTTTAAAATTATTGATTAGAATATGGAAAGTATATATTTTGCATAAAAAAAGTTATTTATTACTTTATTTTTCAATTATTTTTCATACTATATATTTTAAAATAATAATCAATTCAAATATATTCAAAGAAAAATATATATTCAAAAGCTTGCTATATTTTCACTATAATTTATTATATTTTATTTGAATATATATCAAAACAAAAGTTGAAAAATATTTTTACTAATTTTATAAAAAGTTATACACAAGAAAACTATTTTGTTTTAAGAGTTCGTAGACTAACCACAAAAATTAGAGTCATTTAAGAAGACATTTTTAAGTTATGTTTTCAAAATTATAAGTTCTTGCGAGTTAGCCCGAATCATATTTTAGTTCACTCAAAACGGGTTAAATAGATAAATTATTACAAATCTCTATAATCTAATTTAAGAAGACATTTTTAAAAATAAACTTTGTTTTGTAAGTTATTACATGAAATGTCATTACAAATAACAAATAATAATTGAAATAGTAAATGATATAATAGTCATTTAAAATTATTGATTAGAATATAGAAATTATATATTTTTCATTAAAAAGTTGTTTATTATTTAATTTCTTAATTATTTTTAATATTATATTTATTAAAATAGTAATCAATTCATATATATTCAAAGAAAAAAATCTATGTAAAATCTTGCTATATTTTTTACTATAATTTATTATATTTTTTTATTATATATCAAAACAAAAGTTGAAAAATATTTTACTATTTTTATAAAAAGTTATACACAAGAAAACTATTTTTTTAAGAGGTCGTAGACTAACCACAAAAATTAGAGTCATTTAACGGTGCATATTAGAGTTATGTTTTCAAAATTTTAAATTTTTGCGGATTAGCCCGAATAATATTTTAGTTCACTGCAAAACGGGTTAAATAGACAAATTATTACAAATTGACAGTTTTATCTGTATTATTAGTTAGCTATATTGTAAAATTTAGATAAAAGTAGTTTTTTTTAATATTCAAAATAATTTCTTTATAAAAAATACTCTGCGCTATAATTAGCGCGGGTTAAATCCTAGTTTAACTACGATTTAACCCGCGCTATAATTAGTGCGGAGTAATTTTTTTAAAAGAAATTGTTTTGAAATTTAAGAAATTTGCTTTTATCTGAATTTTACAATATAGCTAACTAATGATTATAGATTAAACTGTCAATTTTTAATATGCAAAAAAAAAAAACTGTCAATTTTTAATAATTTGTCTATTTAACCCGTTTTGTAGTGAAATAAAATATTATTCAGGCTAAACCGCAAAAACTTATAATCTTGAAAACATAACTCTAATATTGATATGCTCAATTTAATACCCTAAGATACTGAAGCAGTTGTTGTAGTAAGTGTAGGGGTCGAACACAAGGACTCACAGAAATCACACAATGAATTGTAAAATCAAGCTAAGCTAAGCAATTCAGGTTAAGCAGAAAACAGAAAGCAGTAAACGAGTTGTAATTCAATCAGGAAAATATAGGCCCAGGGTTTTTCTCAGGAAATCAATGAATGCAGATAAACTAACTA
>PKML01043356.1:10195-90672 GCA_002933935.1 Eutrema yunnanense | reverse complement strand
TGTGGATCCGAGATGATCACCGGGAATGTTTTGGAGATCGTTAGAGAGGTTGGGGCGTTTAGGAGGCGAGATTTTCGTTAATTAGGATGGGAAGACTAGGACGGTGATAAACAGGCCGGGGCCGTGCTGTTTTTATATAATGATGCTTTGAAAAGATGAACAATTTTGGATTTACGAACTGATTCCTGATAGAAACTCAGTTCGGCGTTCTAAAATGCTCATATGAGATCAGAGAGTGCGGGTCGTATATTCCTCCTCCTTTTTTACATGCTAATGATCGGGTATTTATAGGGTCAATTGGCAGACATTCCTCCGCGAATCCGGGGTGACGTGTCAGCTTCTGCTTCGTCTATGCGCGGCGCCTGTCTTGTCCCCGCGGTGTCTTGTCGTAGAGGCAGGACATGCCTGATTTGGCGCCTGTCTTGTCCTTCGCGGTTGATAAGACAGGTCGGGTCGGATCACCGCGAGGTCGAATCATACGTGTCGTTCCCTGGCGCGCTCCCGCCATCGGTGCCAAACGGTGTTGGGACAGGTGTCCTATGGTGTCATCCCTTACGTGTCGCCTTTCTGGCAGCCCTAGCATTAGCGCGGTGACCTTTAGGGGGAGCTCGGGGCATCCCGTAGCGGCAGGCTGGGAATGTCCCCGAGCCGCCCAATCAGAGGTCGGGTTTTCGGGAGTGCGGGGCATCTTTCGCTGAGATGGGCCTGGCCCATTTGGGGGGTGCTAAGCCCACCTCCAACAAGATGTTACAGAAACAAGAAGAGAGAGAGATTGTTACTCAGAATCCTAGTATTCTACGAAACTTCGTTCGTCTGTCAACAAAGCAGAGCAAATCTTTTTTATTGAGATCTATTCATAGCAATGTAAAAACGAGTTCTTGTTCTCGTAAAGTCATTTCCTCTGTTTTATTATTGCTTTCAACAGGTATACCATCTGTCCCCAAAACAATCGATCAATGGTCCGAGTACTCGACCATACCGTTTCTCCTTCTTGTTCTTCTCTTAACACTTTTTTTTTTTTGGTTTTCTCGTTGTTGTTCTCGTTCGTTGACACTTTTTTCGTTCTTCTTCTTCTTCTCGTAAGATACTAAAAAGATGATGAAAGAAAAAAAGTTAAAAAGAGATTATATATGTACCCTGGGACGAGCGTGGAAACCTTACGCACGCATGTGTCATCTTTTACCGTTCATTAATTTGCCTATATTTGGTTGGGAGAGCAAAAGGCCAACAAGAGTCTTTTAACCTTTTTTCCTTTCATCATTTTTGTATCTTATTACGTTTTAACTCAAAATTCTTTGTATAAAAAAGGGACGATACAATACTTGTTTACAAGTGTTCATGTGAGAAATGAACTTTTGACTTCAAGTATATATGTAGTAGAACCATTATCAATACTTGTTTCAAAATATGTTAACCGATCCCCACCGAGCTTTATATATATGAAGAGGGTCCGGTTAACATGAATTGAACCAAACTTTATTACACGGTATACATAAACCGACTACTCCGATCTCATACTCTCTAATATTGGAATGATTTTCTGTTTTTCATTTACATAGTGCCTCTTATATGAGAAGAGGGTTCGGTTTACATGAATTGAACCGAACTTAATTACACGGTTAAAATGAATTGAACCGAACTTAATTACATATACCCGTGTCTACTCTCATCTCTTATATATTCATTTAGTACATAGAGCCTCTTATATACTATGATCTCATAATAATCTAGTAATAGATTAACATCACATCACAAACGAAGTCCCAGATGTTTAGTGGCGCCTCAATGGAACGGATGACATACAAAGGTAGACATATCCCAGTGAGGAAGATCTGAGCAAATTTTGGAAAAGAGACACAAAAACAAAATGAGAAGCAAAAATCATATGTGTCGCAGTTAATGTCTAATCATAGTTAAAACTTGCATCTAATAATCTAGCTTTCATTTGCAAAACATAGCTTCAACCATTGATGTCCTCTTCATGGAACCTTCTTCTTCAACTTTAATTCTGCATTTAAGCACATTTAACCAAAAAAAAACTCTCAATTCTCAGTCACATCAAACAGTTTCATCTCATTCTCGCTCAAGTGAATACCTTGTAGGCTGCAAATCAGCAATCCAAATCTGCAATTTCTTTCTCTATTGCCTCATTCGTCTTTCTCAACTCCACTTCAACTTCTCTCTGCAGCTCGAGAATCTTGCCCTCAACTTCTCTCTGCAGCTTGAGAATTTTCTTGCCCTCAACTTCTTATATGTGATGCTATTACCAGCATCTCCATTTATACAGATCCATTCTTCTTCTAGAAACCTTTTCAGAGTTTGAAAAATGGTTAATTCGACATGAACTCCTTGACGGGAATCGAGGTGAAGTATATATCCATTCTTTTTTTTGTTGAAATGAAAGTGTTGGCATTGGTCAGCTTCGGTAAGCATACTATCACAAGACTCCAATGATCGGAGTCATTAATCGGTATAAATAGGAATGAATGGTTGAAAATATTAACTTCTTTCCACCACTTCCTGAGCTTTGCAATCGTTTTAGTCTTCGCTACATATACACGTCGGTATATGCTCTTTAGGAATCGGCGTAATTTGGCCGAGTCCATATGCTCTTTAGTAATCGGTCGAAAAAAGTGAACATACAACAAATCAAACATCAATTTCAAATCCAACAATAAACATTTGAATGTCAAACAACAATAACAAAAAAACAATGTATAGCATTTAAAACTGACCCCATATTCGTTGATAGCAAGAACCGATTGGGCTTTTCCCTGTACAAATCATTCTTGCACTATTATTGCACAAATCATTTTTGATATCAACGAATATGAGATCAGTTTTAAATACCATAATACCATAGAAGGTAGCATGATGCTCTAAGGAAAAGATACTATAATACCATAGAAGGTAACATGATGCTTAATTCCCTATTTACAATGTTGGAATTTATTTATATTAATAACTTTTGTTTGTATTTGATTGTAGATATGAAGGGGAAGATTAGAGTTTATTGTCGAATAAGACTTCTAACTGAAAAATAGATGTTGGAGAGGGAAAAACACAACCGTGGATGAATTTACAGTCGAGCATCCATGGAAAGATGACGACAAAAAGCAGCACATGTAGCATCGCGTATTTGACACGCATGTCAGTCAAGATGATGTATTTGAAGACACAAATGTATTATTTGATATCTAACTCTGTTCATTTACTTTTAATCATTCGCTATTTTGTTGCATGGACTAATATCGTTTTTCTTTTAACAGTATTTGGTACAGTCGGCTGTAGATGGCTATAACGTTTACATCTTCGCATATGGCCAAACTGGTTTTGGAAAAACATCCATGATGTATGGGTGTGAGAACAACCCTAGACACACGCCTCGAACTACAATGAAACTATTCAGAATATTAAACCGAGATAGCAACATATTTTTATTTTCTCTAAAGGTAATTTGTTATCCTAATATATGTAGTGAATCTTGTGATAAAAGATTATGACACTAATCAAGATATTATGCAAGCATATATGGTGGAACTTTATCAAGACACTTGTAGAC
The DNA here is from genome assembly GCA_002933935.1 of Eutrema yunnanense. Classification (NCBI taxonomy): domain Eukaryota; kingdom Viridiplantae; phylum Streptophyta; class Magnoliopsida; order Brassicales; family Brassicaceae; genus Eutrema; species Eutrema yunnanense. Next base: position 87,110 of record PKML01043356.1, on the reverse strand, counting down.
CTTCTACTTTCAAAAAAATGGAGGATGTTTGAAACTGGAGATTAGAAAAGATTATGAGGGTATGGTTTTTTTAGAGAATGTGACAACTGTTCCTATATCAAATATGGAGGAACTGCGAGGGATTATTGAAAGGGGATATGAACGACGACATGTTTCTGCAACAAACATGAATGAAGAAAGCTCAAGATCTCACCTAATACTTTCGGTTGTTGTTGAAAGTATTGAACTTAAAACTGGGTCTGCTGCGAAGGGCAAGGTGACAATTTTCTTTATTGACTGAGTCTTTTTCACAAAATTTTAATAGCATTTAGGGCTTTAAGGAAATAGGAGTTTCTGTAAACTTTCTTAAAAAAATAGTTTAAGGTCATGAGACGTATTGCTCAAATCATTGGTCTCTTAAACTTGGTGTAGATCCATATTGTTGAACAATGTAGAGGGGTTAAAGCCTGTAACACAATATGAGACAATGATTATATCCTCATTGTGCTTTTTTTAGTCATGCATTGATGTAAAATTGTATGCTGTTTTTAGTCAACATATGGTCACAACTTTGGGTATGTTCTTATACGTAATAACTCGAAATATCAATAAGTTATTACGTTGCCTGTAACTGAATAGACAAAATAAGTAACTGTGCTAAACTTGATATTGACCAAGATTAATAAATTAAGTACCTCTTTTCTTTTGTTTTTGTCAACAGTAGTAACTCTTTTGGATTTAACGTGATTTTGCCTATCAATAATAACACTATTTTTAAGTATTAATTTTTAAAAAATTATAAAGTAAAAGTATTGCAACTAATTAATACTATGAAAATCAAATAACCTAATCCAATTGGTGTTCTTCTAATTTATCAAAATATACAATTAATGTCTAGGAAAATTAGTTTAGATAGAGTCTTAATCCAAGACCTTGCCAATAAAACAGTCAATTAATTTACAACAAGCAGAAAATGGTAAGATTGAACCAATTAATTTACAAAGTAACATTGAATCTAACTCTCTCTGACCAATTAATTCAAAACTAGGTAAGAATTAACATGAACACCTTAATATATAAAATCAAACCCCCTAATGCCTTATTCATTATTTGTCATAAAACATTTATAATACAAAAAATGACATTTCATCGTTTCTGTTATTATGATTACTACATCATCGTGTGTCTAATGGTGATATTATTATTAGTGTACAAATCCGCGGCGGAGGATTATTATCATCAACAGATAGATGGGATCTCGAGCCAAATAGCTGACACCATAACCGTCGATCTTAACGGTGGGGGAAACTACACAACAGTTCAAAGTGCAGTCGATTCAATCCCTCTTCAAAACCAAAACTGGATTCGTATTCTCATACAAAAAGGCATTTACATGTAATGTTTGATACTTTACTGTTTTCTTTTCCATCACTTCATATGATTTATCTTATCGATCACATAAATATATATATACGATCTAATTAACGAAGTTTTTTAATGTAATGTAGAGAGAAAGTAACCATACCAAAGGGTAAAGGATATATCTATATGCAAGGTATAGGAATTGAAAAGACGATAATAGCTTACGACGATCATCAACTCACCGATACTAGCTCCACTTTCACGGCATATCCTGACAATATCATCATCTCCGGAATCACTTTCAAAGTACGTCACTATATGAACTAAATATTAATTAGATTGATTATAATTTATTTATGAGAGCAAGTATATAATCAAAAGTTTAATTAGTGGATTTTGATTGTGTACGTGTAGAATACGTATAATATCGGATTAGTGAGCTCTTTAGAAACACCAATTAAACCAGCGGTGGCTGCGATGATGCTCGGAGACAAATACGTAGTGATCGATTCTAGTTTTGATGGTTTGCAAGATACATTGTTCGACTGTTTAGGCAGACATTACTACAGAGGATGTGTTATTTCCGGTGGCATCGACTTCATTTTTGGCTATGCCCAATCCATTTTCCAGGTATATATTATATATCTTCACAAAGTAATAATTTTTTGATCCTAGTCGAAGAAACTTTAAAAAGTTAATGATCTATAGAAACATACAAATCAGCTTAGTATATATAGAGAATTTTGAAGATACATGCATGCATGTGTTGTTAACTTAACAAAGTAAATAATGGTGAATTAATGTTGTTTAAAAAGGGATGTACGTTGAATCTAACGGTGGGAATCTACGCACCGGAGAGACCATACGGAACGATAACGGCGCAGGGAAGGCAGTCGCCAGAGGATAACGGAGGGTTCGTGTTTAAGGAGTGCACCGTTACGGGAAACGGCAAGGCGTTACTGGGGCGAGCGTGGGAACCTTACGCACGTGTCATCTTTTACCGTTCAGAGTTTTGCAACGCTATTTTGCCAATTGGTTGGGATGCTTGGAGAGCAAAAGGCCAAGAGTATATACATAATCAAATCTCCATTTTACATTTTACATTTGAAATTTTATGATTTTTGTTTGTTATTAGGAGCCATACAACGTTTGTGGAGTATGGTTGCACCGGAGCTGGAGCGGACACGTCACAGAGAGTGCCATGGCTCAAGAAGGAGAGTACAAATACAATAGAAAACCTAATTAGCCTCACCAATATTTCCTTTATTAACCAAGAAGGTTGGCTTGATAGGCTCCCCATCACATTTTAGATGCGGATTATAATAGCCAAATTAATTAGAAAACCCTAGTCAATAAAATATACTCCCTCTGTTTTTTTTTATAAGGGGTTTTAGACATTTTGTTTTGTTTTTTTTTATAAGAGCTTCTCACATTTTCATGCAAAATTTAATTAATTATACTCATTAGTAGTCTTGGTACTATCATAAAACATTAATACTCCTCTTTCTAATTGGATAACTAAATGATGTTATGGTAATGTTTAATGTTTCAAGAAAAAAAAGAAATTTTCTTAATTCTTGTGCTTTTAGGGAAAAACCCTTATATACAAAAACAGAGGGAGTATGTTTTAAGTCTTTTTTTGTTGTGTGTATGCGTAATCTCTTACCCATTGATCGAGACAAAGAAAATATGCCCACATGGACGTGGTCGAGTGGTAGTTAGGAGGTGGGATTGTTCCACCAACGGGGAACATGTAATCTCTTACCCTCTCTCTCATTTACTTAATCTGATATCAGATTACCTTACACTCCCAATACTGTTGATTATTAGTATAGCAAACCAATACTTATTAGAAGAATCCGTTCCAATATATAAAACTCGAATTTCCTTTTGTAAAGAAATGTTTTTTAAAACTCGAGGGGTTATCTAACTTGGGGTAAAAATGTCTTTGTTCGATTTCGAGTCAGTAAGCTCAAAACGCTGTCGTTTCTGTAGTGAGAATTTATTGAATCCGAAACTTACAAGTCCCCTTGCCCTTGGAGGACTGACTCTTCTCGCTCTCTCTCTACCGGCGCCGGAGATATTTCCCGATTACACAATCTGCGACGAATCGAGTCAATTAGGGTTTTTTTAATGGAGAGACGCGTCGCAAACGCCTTCCCTGGTCCACCACCAGTTCCGTACTATCATAACAACTACAACCCTCCTCCTCCTCCTCCTCATCATCATCATCAGATTCATCCGCCGCACCACCATATCGCCGCCGTTGGATTCCACCAATACCCACAAAACGACAATCAGCGTTTCAATCAGCCGCATTTTGATAACCATTACCCCGCCCAACAACAACACAATATGATCGTTGACGCTCCGCCGTTTCCACCGAGTAGTGGGTTTAGTCCTTGCGGCGGCAGCTTGAGGAAGAGACGCTCTCTGTCCGCTACCCCAGGTTATCCCCAATTTTGATTCTTTTTTTCTTTCTGCTTGACGAAAAGGTGTGAAAATGCTCTTAACTACTTTCTTGTTTTGTTGTATTCATGAAGATCCTACTGCTGATGGTAGTATTGCCAAGTTATATGTTGCGCCGGTCCCAGTGACAGCAATGGAAGACGATGTGAGGTTTCTTGTTACGGTTTTATGGAATGTTTTCCTTGAGAGTCTGTGTCACAATCTGTGTTTTATAATCAGGTCCGTCAGGTGTTTGAAAAATATGGTAATGTCACCGAGATCATCCTACCCAAAGATAAGATGACTGGTGAACGAGCAGGTGAGTCATTCTTTTACTTCCTATTCTTGCTTCCCCCGTTTTTACCAGTTTGCTTATAACATCCTCTATGTTTGCAGCTTACTGTTTTGTTAAGTACAAAAAGTTAGATGAGGGTAGCGCCGCTATTGCAGCTTTAACAGATCAGTATACCTTTCCTGGGGTGGGTCTTAGCTGCAATGTTTTCTTCATAAAATTTCCTCACTGATGTGGGATTCTTTTCAAAAGTTTGTTTTTTTCTTCATTATATCAGGAAATGGCTCCAGTCAAGGTCAGATATGCCGACGCAGAACGTGAACGGATTGGTAAGACTGCGCTTTCATACTCTTATATAGATCGTAACTATATGAAGACAATCATGTTTTACCTTAGTAGTTAGTATTTGATTTCGCATGCCTTCAACTGCTTCTCTATCTCCCTCATTACTTAGTACAGAAGAGCAACTTTCACGCATTCCTGAGTACGAAAGATGCTCTCTTCTTTTTCTCATATGTGTATTCTCTTTTCATCTGGAATTTAGGGTTTTCAGCAGTGCAAATTCCAGATAAACTATATGTTAGATGCCTCAATAAACAAACAACAAAAATGGAAGTCCATGAGGTATGGAGGGAGTCCTTTTACATTTCAAGTTTTAGCTAATCTAAATTCTTTTGTCACTGACAATTGACAAAATTGTGTGCAGAATTTTGTTATTCTCCAAGTTATAGTTAAATTTCATACTTTGATATATTATCCCTGGCTTCATTTAAATGTGAATAAATTCTCAAAGTGTCCTCTTCTCAGGTATTTTCAAGGTACGGAATCATTGAAGATATTTATATGGCAGTAGATGACATGAAGATTAGCCGTGGTATGTCCATTGCCCTTGCATATTTTGGTGCTTGACTTTGAATCATGCTTCCTTCAGACATCTTAGTTTGAGTTGTTCAGATTTTGTAGTTTCTCCCCCAGTAGATTCTGAATACTACATATGCTGAATAACTGATTGTAAAACTTCCATATAGCTTTTAGTAACCGAAGATAATTGCACTTAGTAAACTGTTATGACAGTTCTTCTCAAAAAATTGGCTGGACAAACACTTCGGAAACATGATTCATATGAACTACCGAGCTATATGCAAATCGCTTTAATATCTTGTTAGTTTTTTTATTTCTTCAAGCCTCTGTCTTAATGTGATGTTCTGGATAGCATGAAACCTGATTATAACTAACTTCTGTGCTCTCTGCAGGGTATGCATTTGTTCAGTTTTCTCGTAGGGAGATGGCACTAGCGGCAATCAAAGGTTTAAATGGACTCTTTACCATGCGGGTAGTTCAGACAGTTCTATGTTGTTTCTCAGTGCCTCAGTGTTTATTTGGCGTTCACTGTTCTTGACCGTCTGCATTTCTGTCTTCCTTTCAGGGTTCTGATCAGCCTCTGACTGTTAGATTTGCAGATCCTAAAAAACCCCGTCTAGGGGAACCAAGGTTTTACTGTTCGCTATTCCTTTTCTACATTATTTATCTGAGGATTTGCCTAATTTTCTATTCAGTTACTCTTTAACCTTACCAGCACTTATTGTTTTGCCACTTAGTTATAGTTCTTGAGGGATTTACTTTCAAAACTTTTTCAGCAGCATTAATACATACTACCTGTTGATATATATAAATCACTCCATCTCAACAGATTTTGATTGCTCCGTGTCTTCAGGTCTAACTTTAACGCTCCACCTGCAATGCAACAATTCGACCCAAATTGGCACCCACAACCATATCCCCAGTGGGGAAACAAAGAACCTGCAGCCCCTAGAGTCGCTCAGCATCATGATTTCGCTTCACAGCCAAATCACTTCCCGCAGCAAAATGCTCAAGCAGTATCCGAGGTTCATAAACCGCTGCATCAAGATACCCCACCTCAAAATTTTGAGAAGCATCAGAAATCTGAGACTGCCAGCGTGGAGGTACTCCTTTTGTAGGATCTGCTAATGGTAGACGGATCTTGAACTCTGGACCACGAGTTTATTTAGACGGTTTAGATTTCATAAATCTCTATTATACATGTGCTTCATCTCATATCTGTTACTACTTTTTTGTAGACTAGAGGCGATGGTCAGAAGATTTCTAGTCATACAAATGCATTACCTGAAAACCAAAATACAGCGAGCCCTGAATGTGATTGGAGTGAACACACTTGTCCTGATGGGAACAAGTATTACTTCCATTGTGTCACTTGCGAAAGCACGGTAATACTTTTCCCTCTTTTATTGTGTACTCCACTGATGGCATGTCTAGTTACTCTGAATATATGGATGCACACCCAGTGGGAGAAACCCTTGGAGTACTCAATATTTGAGAGATGGTTCGAAGAGCAAACAAGGCAACAAGATCAAAATCTTGTATCTCCCCCGTTAAACAATCAGAGCCAAGGGGAAATCGAAAACAGCGAGCAAGTCCAGTCTCATCCACTGCAACAGACTTTTAAACTCCAACAACCATCCTTATCCACAGTGGTTAGATATAATTTCGCATTGAGACACTTGGACTTCCATTTTTTAAAAATAGTATCTTACAAGAAGAGTAAACTCCAGTCTTTGACGTGATGTGTGTGTTTCAGGATCAGGAGAACAATTTAGTATATCCGGTAACAAGAGTGGCTGTTTCATAATTTGTCTCAGGTAATGAACAGTTGATTCTCTTCATTAAGGAAGCTAATATTACATCTCACCAGATCTTATCATCCCTATTTCAATACAGGAAATCTCACAAAACAAGTATTTTGAAAGGAGTACAAGTAGAAGAGACTTGAGGTAAAAGAAGTATCACAGAGCAACTGTCGCCAAGGAATCGCTCTGTGATTTCACTTATGTAATGCTCTCTGTTTTCAGTTTAATGAGAAGTTGTTAAAAAAAAAAGGAGAACTTAATGTCTTCAAGACTAGGATCATTTGGTAAATATTCATGTCGTAACTTGCGTGCGGCTTGAGAGTCTTGTTGGACCCAACAGAAAATGTGTAATGAAAATGGCATAAACTTTGTCTCAATTGTTTTAGAGCAATGTAGACTCTAGTGATGTCCCACCAGAACGATCCATTGTTTGTATCAATTATTTTAGTTATTTTCCACAAGAAATTATTTACTATGGCAAGTTTAGTGGGAATTTCGAAATCTTGTCAATGTTACCAGTATCAAATTCGGTTTTAGAGACCAGAATTGAAAAGAACAAAAACAAAAAAAAAATTGAAATTTATTGAGTTTGTCTGTAAATAAAATCGAACTCCACCAGATCCAAACCAAAAAGGCAAAAACTAAACGGTTCTATCAAATCAAACACTACTAGGCTTCTAGAATCCATTTCAATTCAATTTTAGCATTTGTTTGACAGTAGATTTTAGTTTTAAAAAAAAAAGTTTTATGAAAGATGACAAAACAAAAACAAAGTTTAATGAAATTAGTGTCTCATTATTATTGTAAAAAAAAAAGGGGGTGGGATTTAGAATTCAAGTGCCTCTCCAAGAAAGAGAGGTTATCGTTTTTTTTTTGTTCGAGAGAGGTTATCGTTTAATCATCTTCCTTAAGGGCAAAAAGAAATCACTCACTTTGCGGAAACAACAACATAAACTTAAGAATTTCTCAACGAAGAAGACAAGGTAAGTCTTTACTCGAGTTCAATTTCCAGATTTCGATTTCCCCGAGATTTCTAGCCTTAAGAATTTCGTATTGATCTGAGATTATCGAATTGTGCTCTAGATCAGGGAATGAGATTTGTATCGATCCCATAGATTTTGTTTTCTGCAGAAGCTAACCGGTCTTGATCTGATGCTTTTGTCTGATTGATTATGATTGGGAATCGTCATCTTGTTGTTCTTCAAGGTATTTGTGCAACTAATGGCGAAGATCAAACCTCAAGCTTTATTGCAGCAAAGCAAGAAGAAGAAAGGACCGTCTCGTATAAGCATAACCAACATCGTCATTTACAGCTTGGCTGTGCTATTGGTTATCTTCGTCCTCTTCTCCGCTTACAGACGCTGGACCCAGAGGTTCCTCTCAACTTGTAAATTGAGATTTGATTCCATATGCTTGGAACAAGTTTAGGAAATTGAGATTTGAGTTTAGAACAAGATTTGTGTTACTAATTTCTTCATGTGGCTTTCAGATCTGAGATCCCAACGCACAATGGTAGATCAGTTCTTGAGGTATGATCTCTATTTTACCTCTTACTGCTAAGTTTGGATCGCAACAATAGTTATGCCGTGATTGTCCTCTGTAGGATGCAGCCTTCCCCGGAATGAAGAATACCAATGTCCCACGGTTTGCTGTGAGTCATCGCTCTTATTGGATCGCAATAGTTATGTTTTGTTCAGTTTAGTGTTTCCTTCAATTTATCTTTTTTTGCTCTCTAGACCTTAGATACGGGCAAAGGTTCAGTGACTATTGAACTGTTCAAGGATACTGCTCCCACTGTTGTTGACCAGTTCATGAAATTATGGTAAGCAAAACCTTTTCAGGTCCAAACACACACACACATTTGCTTTCCTTATTGTATTTCTCTCATTGGTGTGGTGTGGGCAGTCAAGATGGGTACTTCAAAGGTTTCTTATTCCGTCGAGTTGTAAAGCATTCTGTGATTCAAGCTGGTGACTCTGGTGAGTTCGACGCCGTCAAAGATTGGGCACTCGAAAGGAAGAACCTCGATACCAGGTAATTTGTTAGTTAGGATGGAAGCAAAATTAAGCTTAATTATTAAGGAAACTCCCTCTCTCTCTCTCTGTCTTGATCAGTTTAAAACAAGAAGAATTTATGGTGGGAACTCCTAAAGCTAAAAACGAGCAAGGAGGATTCGAGTTTTTCATTGTATCCGCTCAGATCACTCATCTGAACGAAAAATTGACAGTCTTTGGCCGAGTTGCCAAGGGACAAGACGTCGTTCAGGAGATCGAGGAGGTTGAGACAGATGAACAGTATCAACCAAAATCGCCAATAGAGATCATGTCCGTCACTTTGCTTCAGGACATGTGAAAGCTTTACTTCTTTGTATTAAAAAAAACTCCTTTTGCTCTGTAACTTGAACTCTTTTTATCACCTCATAAATTTCTATTTTTGCATCATTTCTCGTAGGTAGTAGCATTTAGATATTCGAGCGCTGAAACAAGAAGGATAAATATAATATTTTAAAGACAAATGATACAACAAGATTGTTAAAAACACTTGCAACCATTACGTACTTAATTATCCCAACCAGATCTCCTTTTCCTCTCTCTTGGCCGATCTTCAGAACTGCAACAGTAAACCAAACAAAATCAGTTACAACTAGAATACAAAATCAAACCATAACTAAACGGAATCAAACCTCTTTTGACTTGAGTTTTGTACTGAAGCGTTATGAGTAGTTGCGACTGGGGGAGCTTGACTCTGAGTTCTACCCATGTCCCCACCAATGGTCCCACCTGAGACAAATCCCATTAGGGATGGTCTCTTGTTCGGATAAGCTTGGCTTTGTGGGTTCGATGGCGTAGCAGCCACAAAGCTGTTCTTGAATTGGGCCATTACTCCGGTTCTCACGGAATTGATCGCCCCGCTTCTACTTGGTGCAGTACCACTTCTACTTGGTGCAGCATGAGCCGGTGTCCCACTTGACTCTGAGTTAAATCCAATACCAAGACCAAAATCAACTCCTCGTACTCCTCTACTTCCACCTCCTCCTCCTCCTCCACCTCGTCCTCGACCTTTCTTCCCACCTATGTAACAAGAGATTTAGAGATATGCACAAGTTTTTTGATGGATTCCCTCACTTGACAAAAACGCATATGCAAAGAAAACATTGACCTTTTCCCCTTTCGGATTAAAATCTAATGAAGGGTTTCTGTTCGCAGTTCTTGGCAATAGAATATAATACTGAATAGAGCTAAGATATGCTTACCTCCTTTTCTGCCGTCACGCTTGGACTTGAAGCGTCCATCCTATTTGATTTGCAAAGGTAAATTTCACTCAACAATCATGTTTTCGTTTTATGCAAAAATGAAACTAGAAGGATGAACAATTATATCATGAGTAGAAGATACTAGAGTAAAATAATAGCATATTTAAATAGAATGATATCAATGAAGAGGAGCTGTTAGTCATTACCTTCATGGCGAGGTCCATGAGTTCTGGAGGCACATTCTGACCAGCAGCAACCAGACTATTTATCAATTCACCAGCAAATCTAGCCTCTCTCTGCGTAACAAGTGTGTAGGCAACCCCGTCTTTGTCACCTGCACGGCCTGTTCTACCAATACGATGTACATGCATGTCCATGTCTTTTGCAATGTCGTAGTTAACCACTGTCTTAAGTGATTTGATGTCAAGACCTCGGGCAGCAACATCGGTGGCAATTAGCACATGGTAGATTCCAGATTTGAACTTCTGCAGAGTGTCCATTCGTGATGTCTGGTCTTTATCACCATGAAGGGCAGCAACTTTAAAACCATTTAGAGTAAGCTGGGCTTCGATCTCATCAACAGTGGCTTTTTTAGATGCAAAAACTAATACGTCACCCTCATCAATCATTCCAGGTAGCTTCTCAAGTAGCCAAGGAAGTTTTTCAGTATCTGACGGTATTACATTGACAACTTGCGTAATATCCTCATTGGCCATCCCAACTTCACCAACTGTGACTCTAATAGGATCTGAAAGGATTTCCCTAGCTAACTTTTCAACTTTCCAAGGCATAGTGGCTGAAAAGAGTAAAGTTTGGCGATCTGGACGAATCTGGCCAACGATAGACCTTACTTGCGGCTCAAAACCGAGGTCAAACATCCGATCAGCCTCATCAAGAACCAAATACGTCGCTCTCGTCATTGTCAAAGCCTTCATCTTAAGCAAGTCTATCAACCTTCCAGGAGTAGCAACAACTATCTCGCATCCAGCCTTGAGTTCCTTAAACTGTTCATGTTTAGACATTCCACCATACACAGCGGAGACTCGTAGGCCATATGCTTTTGAAAATTTCTTGGCTTCCAAGAATATTTGATGAGCCAGTTCTCTGGTTGGGGCACATATGACACCAATTGGACCTTCTTCTTTCTGAAGTTCTGGCTGATCCATAATATGCACAATCATGGGAAGAACAAATGCTGCGGTCTTTCCTGAACCAGTTTTGGCTATGCCTATAATATCTCGACCAGATAACACAATCGGTAAAGCCTGACACTGGATGGTTGTAGGTTTTTCATAAGCTTGTTTTTTGATAGCACTCATGATTTGTGAGGAAAATCCACAATCTTCAAAGGTCTGAACTGGCCGAGGAGCATCAAAACCCGACACACGAATTCCCAAACTGTGACGATAATCGGAAGTTTCTTGTTCACTCATTCCTGGATTCAGAAATTTAATCAGTTAAGTCAATCTAACAACACATACAAACTCAAATTGGATGCAACACCCTTATTTAAAAGCAAGTAACTTTAACGAATAGAGACTTACCCGATATTGATTCCACCTCCTCGTAGAAGTCCTTGTTAATCGGTTCGTAATCGATGGAGCTATGATCCAGAGCTTGAATTGGCTCGATCTTCCTTTTATCAACGACAATGGGATTATCATCGGAATCGTAATCCAGCATCCCTGCATCTACCGCCTTGGCTGCAGCATACACCTCCTCGTCGGAGTTATAACCTGCGTTGAGAGCGTCTGCGGCTAGTGTCAGGCCCAAATCCTTCTTAGCCTTGAGGAAACTCTCGACAGGATCGTCATCTTCATCGTCCTTGTTGTACCTCTGTAGTTTCTCCTTTGGCTTAGGAGGCGGAGCAGCTTTCATTTCCTCGTGAATTCCCTCCATAAAGGCGTCTAGTGGATCGATCTCATCATCGTCGATATCGTTGGGCGCAGCTGCAGAGCCGCCAATCTCAACGTCTTCTTCAGCCAATTCGTTTTCTATATAATCAATATTATCCAGATCGGCATCTTCGGAGTTATCACCCCCGCGAGACGACGGAGGGACGTAGAGACGTTGCGGTGCTTGAGATCGCTCGAAACTGTAGGTAGTTTGCCGATTTATGCCGAATCCTTCAAATCCGGACTTCCGATTAGACATTATTGACTATGACTTTCTCTCTCAGTTCTCAACTTTTGTTCTGACCAATTTAGGGTTTGTTTCCCGGAAGTATTATTAAATCGGGAGGAAGGAGACTTGTTGAGGTTTATATATTTTGGTGTCGAGACAATCTCGGCGGTTTATATATGTTGGGTCACTAATGGGCCTTTGTTAAGCACTTATTTAATATTATTAGACCCATATATAGTAGTGTCACACAATTACTGTGTTATTTTGCAACACATGATTGATTATGCACACGCAACTGTCATAATTTTGAAACTATAAATCTTCGGTTATATTAATACAGATAAAATCTGGTTACAAACTTGAGAGATAATTGAGCAAAAATGAGCCTCTCATGTAATTTAGCATTTCCAAAATTTGGCGTCTTTAAAACCAATCAATCAATCAATCAATATATATATAGTTAATAGTTGTAAATTCCCAAGAATTACCAAAAAAAATGGAGCCTTACAAAGCAATTTTACTCATCGGGGTTACTGTTTGGTATACATTCTCCGGCGTGTCCGACGTCCAAGCCACCGGCCGTTCGATATCCGAAGTCCCTGCTTCCTCACCGCTCGAACCGCCCGTATCAGCGATCTCGGCCGTCCCAGCCTCCGCACCGGGCCCCACACACGCAGACATCGACATCGATTTCGACTCCGTCACAAACATAGCAGATCTAGCCCCGAAATTGGAGCATATAAACAAATTCGATTTCTCATCCATGAAAATCGACACGACGGCGAAGGATCTCTGCAAAGGCACCGATTACAACAACGAGTGCCTCGCTGCGATTCTCCCGGATCTACAGAAACGAGCCGGCGAAGGGAAAAGCGGATTTGAGCCCAAGGAAGTTATGCGAATGCAAGCCGAGTCTCTGTTCAAGAAGGCGAACGCGACTCTCGACTACGCCAAGCGCGTGGTGGAAGACAGTAAGACGGCGATGCCGGTGAAGGAGGCGATGAGTGTCTGCGTTGAGAATTACGAATCGCTGATCTCCAGTCTGGAAGATGCGAGGGCGGCCATGGACGGTGGCAATTACGGAAGATTGAAATCGGTTCTCAGTGCGGCGATCTCCGATGTGTCGACTTGCTCTGATGCTTTCACGGACGTTCCTGATGTAGACTCTCCCACGGCGTCTCTCGATGAGCTCATGAAGAAGCTCTGTAGCAACATTTTGGCCATGTCTCAGAATATCCATAACCGTTAAATCCATTTTTTCACTTAAATTTTTAAAAACGTTTCCAATTCAATTTTTCATTCCGTTTATATATATAGGTCCTTTTTGCGATGTGTGTATATATAATTTTTTTTTTGTTTTTGTCAACCAGTTTTTTTAGTGTAAAGGAAAATTTAGCCAATTTAGTTCAAGTTCAAGTTAGCCATTTAAGACTATTTTACTTTATCAATTTAAAATGACAAATATACTCTTATATATTTAATTAAATTTCCATAAGATAACATCATAATATTCTCTCTAAACCTAATTCTAACTACGTACAAGTTTGGTATAAATAAAAACAATCATGCATTTGCGATATTAAACCTAAAAACCGTCGGCAATTTCTTCAAAAAGTCAAATTTAAGGTAAATTTTGTGTTTCTTTGTTAAGATAAAGTGTTTGAAGTTTTGATATATTGTGTATGTAGAATAGTTCTTAATCGCTTACAAGTTGCAGTGTATATTGATCCTTTCTACATGTGCTTTTTACACATATAATATGTCGAACACAAAATTAATTTGCATATTTTAATTTTGTGAAATACATATCCCATAGATTTTCTTGTTACAATATTTAAAACATTTTTATAAATTTTATGGCAAGGAAAGCTTGAAGATGGGCTGTTAACTTTCATTTTATTAAATTATTTTTATTAATAAAAAGGTATAGTATATGCCTATTTTGATAATTTGTTATACGTTTGTTGATTTTACCAATCACATAATTTAATAAAGTATATAACTTCAACATCATACTGATTTTACTACATAATGATCCTGCTCTACTATCAATTATACTAATTAGGGTTTTAAAGTCTAGATATCCGACTCTAGATATATCAAATATATATTATATGATTTNTAAATTAACAACATCATTAAGAGAAAACCGTTGTTATATACAAACACTAATAAGGAGAAATAACAAAACATATGCAGATACACACAATGCAACTATAAACATAAAACCGACTATTAAACTAAAATTCAAAATTAAAAAAAAAATTGTTTCCTAAAAATATAGCATATAAACAAATTTATAAAATATGAATATAAAATAAGCCCGCGCGAAGCGCGGGGGTCAATCCCTAGTAATTTTAATTAGTCTAAGAAAATTATAGTTCGGCATTAACAAGTATAAAATGAAGAATTTTGATCGTCATGGGATTTGTTTTCTTGATATCAAATTATGGATTTAAAATATCAAACGATGAAATGATAATCATCCAAATCTAGTTAGCTTTCATAATATTTTGTTGTAACACCTGTTCATTTATCAAACCGTGAATGGGGGGAATACAACAAGTTTACAAAATGACAAGCCATCTAAGTTATAGTATAATTCAATAATCTAAAACTTTTACGACTTTTTTTCCTAGCACTTGATATATTCTCTTGTGTATATCATCCAATGATATATAAACATCATCTTATTTTTGTATTGTCTTCTTTTACGGTCACGTGCGAAGAAAACACGTGTCCTTGAAAGACATGACAGAAAGCGGCATGGGCTAACATACACACTGAGATGCATCTCCTTAACATGCGCACCGGCAGGTCTAAAAAACAAAATCAACGCAGCAGAAGAGATAAAAGGAAAGAAACGAGAGAGATGAGAGAGCGTCTCTAGAGAAAGAAAAGGAAACAAATCTACTCAACCCGAGTCATGTTCTGAGTCGGCTCACCAAGTATAGCTGTCGAATGGATCAGCAAAATCCGATAAAAAAGGGATCTTTGGATTTTTTTTTTTTTTTTTTTTTTATATGGTATGTGTATGTATGTGTGTTGAAATAGCAAAAAAAATGGTGAAGGAGGAGATAATTAGTCTCTCACCTCTTTACTATTCTTCTTCTTCTCCCGCTGTCTTAATTCTTATTCCCGACTCTTGCCCTAACCCTAATTCTTCCAGGATTCAATTCTCGATTTTTCTCCCAAATTCTTCTTATGGGGTTTCCTATTATCATCTCCTCCATCCTCTCAATCTAGGTATTCTTCGCGGTCTCTCTCTCTTTCTCTTGATTTCATTTTGATTGTTTCTTGTGATGATCGTTTTGTTTAAAGTCTGCGCCTTTGGAGTTTGTTTATTTCCGTGTTTATACATGATGTGGCCTTTCGTTTCATTTTGATTTTGATTCTTATTCGATCGTTCGTTTGTTGGTTTCCACTCGTGCCAAAGTTGTGGATCCGCTAGAGATCGTACCTATGAAGGTTTATTTTCTCGTCTGTATTTTCAATCGATCACTCGTTTTGATTGATTCTGATGATACACTCGTTGAATTTTTTATTCTCATTCATTGGACGCTCGATGAATTTCCTTCTATTTGCTCAATTGTACGCCTCTCCTTGTTATTGTGCTGGGTCTAATGCATTACATGTTCTGCTTCTCAGTTCGTCACTCAATCTTCAAGTTTAGAGCGGCAAAAGTGTATATGCCTCTATATACTCTACAATGGAAGATACTGGTGGTGCTCATTATGATGGTATGAAGAATACGGTGAGGAAGAAACGTAGCCTGACTTGTCGTCGTCCCCGCCCTGAGGGATTGAATCTTTCAGATAGTTTCAGCAAGATCTCAAGTGATGATATTCCGGCATTTGATACTAACCCTAGAAGGAAAGAGTTTAGTCTTAGCCACTGTATATCAAGGTCTGAATCTATAGCAGAATCCCAAAGAGGAAACAATGATTCTCGGCGGAGAGAGATCATCAATAGAAATAAACGCTCCACTGAAGGTGTACTTGCACCTGCCAGCTGGAAAAATACCAGCCGCGAAGATGAAGGTAATGACATGATCAATAGAAAGGGAACTGGTTTGGGTGAGTTGGAAGGTCAAACTAAGAAAATGAAGCTTAAGATCGGTGGTGTGAGTCGGCTGGTTCATGCTAATGGTTCATCTCGAAAGTCTTCCAAACCGGTGGATGATACTACTCGGTCT
This sequence comes from Eutrema yunnanense, assembly GCA_002933935.1. Taxonomy (NCBI): domain Eukaryota; kingdom Viridiplantae; phylum Streptophyta; class Magnoliopsida; order Brassicales; family Brassicaceae; genus Eutrema; species Eutrema yunnanense. Next base: position 70,791 of record PKML01043356.1, on the reverse strand, counting down.
AACAACGTTTTGGAGGTGAGTTATTCTAATTTGATATATTGAAAAAGCTCAAGCTGTTGAATTGTCTCGCATCCATTGAGATTTATATAGTATTTATCATCCTTTTGCATTGAGTATCTTTTTCAGTAATTGCTAATGCTCTTTTCAGGCCTTACGGCCCATACTCTCCTCGGGGTCGGGGACCGAAGTAGGTTAAACTATCCGCGGCTTGGGCTTAAACTAGTAAATGCTTTGCTGTTTATGGACAGTAATTGGAAAATGTTTTGTTTTGTGCATTTCACTTTGTTACTCTGAAAAGGATTAGATTGCATCTTAATTTCTATGGTGGGCTTTTTTTGACAGTTTAGATACTGTAAACTTATATATCTTTTTCCATTAAATTTTATTTAATGGCAGGAAAGCTCAGATGATTGTAATTCCCCTCTAGATAAGAAGGCTGATATCGAGGGAGTTACTTGGAATGCTGAGAAAGACGAATCTATGACAGGGAGGAGAAAACAAGGGGAACCATCTGGCTCGGTTCGCAAGAGCAAACGAGCACCGAAGAAGCGGGTTTTTGACAGCGATGACGACAACGATGATGAGATCCGATATTTGGAAAAATTGAAATACAGGAATGTCTCTGTGTGTAATGAAGAGACTGAGTCGGGGAGGAGGCAATTGAAGCCATCTGGGATTACAAATGGGGAAAATTCTGGTAAGAAGAAAACTGAATCTGAAAAGGCGTCCGAAGACATGGATTATGCGGAGGAACTTGAATCGGTGCCTGATGAAAAAGAGATTGGTAATGAGATTAAGAGGGAATCAACTTTGACTAGTCGCCAGCGAGCCCTTGCTTCTGCATCTGGCAGATCAAGCGCGATTGAATTTCCAGATGGATTACCTCCTCCGACATCGAGAAGTAGGGTTTTTTTTTATTTTTCTCCCTTCTGCTTCTTTCACAAATATATCTTTTGCAATAAAGGTTCATAATGTATTGTGATAAATTCTGTTGAAAATTTAGGGAAAAAGGAGAATCTTTCAGAAATGGAGCAGCAATTGAAGAAGACAGAAGCTGCCCAAAGGCGAAAAGTTCAGATTGAGAAGGCTGCAAGGGAGTCTGAGGTTGGTGTTTTTTCTCTCTCCATGGTGCTATGCGCGTTGAAATACTGGCAAATCCATGTGAGGGATGGTCTTGGTTTTGTGTTTACAGGCGGAGGCCATTAGGAAAATCCTAGGTCAAGATTCCAGCAGGAAGAAGCGTGAAGACAAAATTAAAAAACGACTTGAGGAATTGGCTCAGGTATTGGGAAATGGACACGATAGCCTACCTTATCGTTAATGCGTTATTTCTAAGTAGTAGTACTGGAGATGCTGAAAATTTGGGTGTTATATGCGTTGAATTGATCACAGGAGAAAGCTGCACACGAGGAAAGGGCCCCGAGGGACTACATCAGAACAATAATGGGTCCTAATGGAACCACTGTATCATTTCCCATTGACAAAGTGCCTAGCCTGTTCGATCCCAAACCATCCGGGTATGGTGTAATCTCTTTTCTTTCTCATAAACTCTATTTGGATTGACTCAAATACATGAGTGTAAGTCCCTGAATCTCATAGCTTGTTAGAGCCAGTAGAAATAGGGAATGCTTCAAATGTTTTGGGTATGGAATCTCATAGCTTGTTAGTGAGTCTAAGTCCCTGAATCTCATATGCAAGGAATGCACTAGAATTCGGCTTCGTTTGTTCTTTGTTGCTTGAGTTGGTAACAATGCCAAGTATTTTTTTTGTATCTGCAGTTATCCTCCACCGCGGGAAAATTGCGCGGGTCCAGACTGCACCAATCCTTACAGGTATCGTGATTCAAAGACTCAGCTCCCTCTGTGCAGCCTCAAATGCTACAAGGCGGTTCAGGAGCAACAACAGACAGCACCGGTTTAGATATTGATTGATTTTTTGTTTTCTATAGAAAGGAGAAGATCTTAGCTACCTGATTTTATAGATACAGAAAGACAATGTTGGTTTAGTTTTTTTTTTACTTTGCTTCAGACTTGTCTGTTCAGAGAGTTCATTTTCTTTTGTGACGAGACGAGATCGTGCCCGTCCATTGGCTTTTACCAAACCTTCACATCACAGCCGTTCATTTATACAAATATCTCCAACGGCTATCTCAGTATCGGTTATTTAATAATAATAACATAAAAAATACAATACATATCATATGCTCACTCTATTATTGGAAGCGAGCGTCGTGGACTCGCAGTACGTCGTCGTTTCTTAGCTGTGTTTGCGTCTCCAATGATCTCATAGCTTTCCGATTTTTAATATTATCTTTCTCCATAATCCTTTTTTGTTTTTGTTTCTGTAGTTGACAATTTGTGTAGACAAAGATAGAAACTTATTAAATGGAAAGAATAAAGACAATGATATCTCATCACTCTTCTATTTGTTAAAAATAATCAAGTAATCTTATTATGCGTATGTATCATACTATAATATAAACGTATTTTCATTATATGAATGATTCTTTTTCATCAAACCTAACTTGATACTATAGACATGGCACCCACTCCTTGATCTTTCCTTCAAACATAATCCTTCAATTTCCACACCAAAATAGAAAAAAAACACATATAAATAACACGAAAAACTGGTTTTATGTTTCTTAACTTCCCAACCTTCTTTCCGCTTTAGATGAAATGAGTATCGCCGGCGGAGGAAAGTGGCGGAGAGAGGCGGAGCAGCTGGTGGTTAAGCCTTTCCGACTAGTGACAACAACTCTCCTCAGCCTCCTCCTTCCCCTCTCTTTCCTTCTCCTTAGTCGTCTCTCTTCAGCTTCCTTCCTCTTCTCCTTGATCAAATCTCCCCCGCAAACGGAATCATCGTTCTTCTTCTCTATCTTTCATTACACGAATCCGGCGATCTTATACGCCGTCGTTTCGTCAACAAGCGTTTACACTCTAGTTCTTGGTCTAACCACCAAGATCACAGCTACAGATCCCAACCGTTCGATTCCCTTTTATCCACATGTCACCATCGCGTGGCTCGCGCTTTTCCTTGTTCAAATCTCCGTCGGTTTAGGCCTGGAAGGAACGACTTCCGACGGTTTAATCGTCGGAAGCGAACGTAATTTCTTGAGCAGGCTCGTGTTTTTCTTTGGTCTTCACGAGGTAATGCTTCTGTGGTGTAGGGTGATCGTGAGACCGGTGGTGGACAGCACGTTGATCGGAGGAGACGCCGGTCACCACCGGATAGAAGAGACGGTGGTGGAGAGAGTGGCTTTGGCCGTGACCTGTGGGACGTTGTGGTGGTGGAAGCTTCGAGATGAAGTAGAGGCTATGGTTGGTGTGGCTGAGGCTAAAAGAGCATTGTTGTTGTTATTACCAATCGATGGTAATGTTAACGTTAGTTTGGATGTGGGGACGGTTGATTTTGTGAATTGGTGGTTATATTATATGGTTGTGACGATTGGTATGGTTAGGGTCGTTAAAGGGTCTTTGTGGTTTGGAATGATTTTGCTTTTCGAACAAGGTAGAAGAAGAAATCCACGTGGAGTTTCTACGGCTTCTCCTGTTCATTCTGACAATGAAGGTGACACTAAAGTGTAAAGTAACTATTGGTTAGTGGAATGCGTTTTTTTGGTCCGAATACGAAGGTTCAAGTTGATATTTGTAATGAGAAAGATCTTCTAATGAATGTTTATCTAATAGATTAAAAGAAATTTGATAAAGACAGAGCTTTACATCAGATTTCAATCATAAGCACAACTTAAGAAGAGATTACACTAAAAAGTCTAAAACACAGCTTCTACAAGTATGTGTCTCTTCTTAGACCCAAACCCAACAATGTGGTTTAGATAGACTCTTCCTTCCTTGACAGTAGCCGCCGAGACTAACCGATGAACCATACCGCTTCTGGACCAACCTGTCACAGAAGCCGTCCTCCACCCGTCCGAGCTCTCGACCAATTTCGCAGAAGGATTACCTGAAAACACTCACAGATAATAATCCAAATGCATTAGTCGTCTAAAATACCTTGGTAGACATAAAAATCTATGGAAGATGTTAAAGACTACCTGCAACAACAATCTTGGTCGGAGACAACATCTCAAGCCCATCACCAAACCTCAACGTGCCACCAGTAACTTCAATTACAGTGACCTCATCCCCATTGGTTAGGTCGATTTTGTATAAGAAACCGGAGAAAGTGTGGATGACGATAAGGAACCCATCCGGGTGATAGACAATGCCGTTAAGAGTGACCAAGTTATTGTACCATCCAGGTGGAGTGAAGAGAGGGCTTTCAATGGTGGACACAAGCTTTCCATTGACATCAACTTTCCAGATTTTACTGCCTTTTGCATCGGTAACATAAGCATTTCCTTGTGCATCAATTGCTACATCGTCTGCAAACGATTTCTCTTTACCTACATTCCATCAAAAATGTATATTATGTAACCTGAAACCCATTCGACATCAAAGATTCAGCAAGATTCTACCGTAGATCAAAAATTTGGTTCTATTGCTGATAATCTAGCGGACGAGGAACGAGGGTCACACAAATGCAGAGAAATTAGAAGAGCTTACTATGGCCGCTAAGCTCAGCGAGGAAGATACGACGCCACGTGGACATTTCATAGGCCGCTAGAGCGCTATACCGATTTCCAAGCAAATCGGCGACAGCGACGAGGAGGCGGTTCCTGTCGCGGTCGATAGCGATTCCGAGGGAAGCGTTTCCGGCGAGGTCAACGTCTTTGACCAAAGTGACTTCCTCAAGAACGTCGCTGTGACCTTCGGCATCTCTAGGAACAACCTCGCCGATTCCGCCTCCGTCCATGAAGGAGACGAGGAATCTCCGACCTACATCGTCCCATTTAGCACACTCGCGGAAGAAGCCGGAGCTGCGGTAAGAGAAGACGTGCGTCGAAGGAACGGCTCGCTCTAGGCAAACGAGGTAAGCTATAGGAACGGCGGAGATTACGAGGAGGAGAGCGACGGAGAAACGGCCGGGGCAAAACGACGGCGACATTTAGAAAAAAAGAGAGATTGGGTACCACCTTAAGTAAAATGTGGAACATAAGCTGGTGAGCGAACACGTTCGACTAAGACATTACAAAGGTGGCCCCCAGTATATTTGGTGGCCCGTTGGATGTTTATTGGGCCCGGAAGGTGTATCTAGAATTCAATGCTAATAATTCTATTCTTCCCAATTTAATGCAATACCTTTTAGTTATTAATTATTGCATTGAAGCTTATAAATTCTAGTTAGCCGGGGAAAAAGAAAATAAAAAAACAAATGGGCCGGGCTATGACGCGAGCCCAATAAGTCGGATATTATAATATCCAATAGAGTAGACTCAATTGATAAGTTTCCGCACCTGAAGAATCCTCTTCATTCGTCTTCCTCCGCACTCCGACTTGGTAAATCCCCAAATCCATCTCTCTTGATCTCTGTTTATTGCCTCATTTCTGGGTTTTACACCGATTCTTCTTCTAGATAGGTGCTGATGAGATTTCTAGCTTAGATGATTCGGATCGATTCCTCTCCTTATTGCGGCGATCTAAGGGATCCAGGTTTCCTTGCGGGATTTTTGGTTAGCCTGATGGGTTTTTTTTTTTTTTATCATTTTCGTCCGAGGAGAGATATTAGACTGATATTTTTATTGGTTAAAGGATGTAAATTTGGATCGCTTCATCATGTCTCATTGATATTCAGTCAAAGTCTTTGTTCTCCCTGTTTAACTAATCACTGATTGCCTCCAGAAGGAATATCTATAGACAATTGATTTAAAGCGTTCATTTTTGTACATGTATATATATGTAGAGTTGTATCTAATGTATAGGTTTATATGTCCATTGAGAAGAAAACTGTTTTGGTAAAGAAGAGAGCTAATCTTTGTCTTAAATGAATTGGTTGTGCATTACATTTCTAGTTTTCTTTGAGTGACTGATCCATGTTTGATCTTTGGGGTTATTATACCATGCTTGTATATGTAGTTCACAATACCATCGATACTTTGAGAAGAAAACTGAGTTATGGTTATGTTTGATCCAGAAAATATCCATTTTTCTATATACGAGTTGGTTCTGAATTACATATCTACTGATTCATGTTTGATATTTGGGGTTGTGATTTGGTAGGGTGAGAAATAAAGAAAGAAGAGATGGCAGGACACAAGGTTGCACATGCCACATTGAAAGGCCCTAGCGTTGTGAAGGAGTTAATTATCGGTATGGCTCTCGGTTTAGCTGCTGGTGGTCTTTGGAAGATGCACCATTGGAACGAACAGAGGAAAACCAGAGCTTTCTATGACTTGCTTGAGAGAGGTGAGATCAGTGTTGTTGCCGCTGAAGAGTAATAAAGCCGCTCAAAAACTGATTCATTCTGGTTTTTCTGTTTCTTAATAACTCTCAGATGAGTGAGTTGGGATTTTGTGAGAAATAAACAAATCTGTGAATGGGATTTGTTAGAGCATAAACAGACTCAGATGTGATGTTGATTCAGACATAATCTCTCTATTGTTTTGTTTTGTTTTGTATTGTTTGTCTGAGAAACCACAAAAGGTGAATATTGTGGAAACTTATTAATGGAGTATTGCACTTAACAGAAAGTGATTCCAACTTTGTGACCTTTTTGTTCGCAATATTATGAATCCGAATTTTCTATGAAAAAAATAGTTTGTGTTGCATCTGCCATTGCTGTGTTCCTGTTTCTGCAAGTGCATTCGAATGCTGCATCTGCCTTTGGTGACCAAACCGGGGGCACAGAGACTCTGAAAATAAAAACATAACCAGAAATTTCAACAAACTGATCAGCTAATCCAACGTGAGAAATCTTGTGGTTTTGTTTATTGGTTGGGAATGGTTAAGACATTTTTACCAGAGAAGTGATCTCCTTAGCTTGGAGTGATCTTCATGCTCACCAAACTCCGGATTACCACCTCCTGTGGCAGTGACTACTTTATCCGCAGAATCCGATCCTTCATTGGACTGGTCTGGACTTGTGTCTGCATCTGATGTGTTTGGAACACAGTATTTTTGAAGCCACCGGTCAGTTTCCCAGAGAACGTGCATAATGCTTTCCCGTGCTGAGTACCCATGGCTCTCGTGAGGAAGAATAACAAGGCGGCAAAGAGCGCCGTGGCCTTTCAGTGCGTTGAAGAATCTGTCCGACTGTTATACAAAGGATATGAAATGAAAGTAGTTAGATCAAACCAATGCAGAGATAATTGGTGTGGACTGGAATCTAATCCTTCCGGTGATTTCTATTCAAGTAATAACCTGCATTGTTAGAGTTCCTGGGTTATTGTCTTCTTCACCATGGATGAGCAAGATTGGCTTCTTGATTTTATTGGCAGACATGAATGGGCTCATCTCTACATACACGTTAGTAGCTTCCCACAGTGTTCGGTCCTCGTTCTGAAAATTTTCAGGCATAGATAAAGGTTAACCCGAGATAAGTCAATATCTATCCGAATGCAGAGAATGAGACGAGAAAGAAAATTGTCATGGTGGCACCTGGAAACCAAAGGGTGTGAGTGTTCTGTTGTAAGCGCCAGAACGAGCTATTCCGCAGGAGAAAAGATGAGGAGCATGAGCAAGGAGATTTGCAGTCATAAACGCTCCATAGGAGTGTCCCCCAACAGCAATTTTGCTTGGATGAGCCACCTTGAAATATGAGGGACCAAAAAAATACTAAGTTTCCACACTTTTGTGGTTTAATACAATAGCAAGCTGATAGAATTAGGATCAAGCAACGCTTACTCCACGCCTGACGACTTCCTCTACAGCAGCCTCAGCACTTGTAACCAATTGCTCAACATACCTGAGAATGTTGTTTTTGTTGTTCACATTAGAACCTATCAAGCTCAAGCACATCTCAGATCTAAAACTTGAGTAGTTTGATGTCACTGGAACCCATTTAATCAGTTTGCTTATGCTTACAGGAAACCTATATCAAGAAAATGACCAGCTTGTCGAAAGTAGATATCATAGTACCTATCATTAGCCTCTTCATCACCTTCACCAATTATAGGTATAGTAGGTCCAGATAATATAGCGAACCTGCACAATGCAGAAGAATCCAAATGGTATAAGCTAACACTCAATCAACTAGCTCAACGAAATAGACTCCAGGACACTGAAATAGCAAAAAAACAGTATCATGGCTAAACAAGCATAGAATTGGCAAATTTTTGATACCTTCTAGCAAGCCAAAGAAGGGCAGAAGTTGAACCAATGCCTGCAAATTCATTCGGAGAGCCACGAACTTGACCAGCAGCATCTTTGCTCTTGAATTCACCAGGATAAGACCAAAACAGGCAAGGCAGAGGACCGTCTTTTGATGGATCATAGCCTGGTGGTAGGTATAGTGTTGCAGTAAGTTGAACCCCGTCTTTTCGTTGATACCTGATCATCTCTTTCTGTAACGAAGCCAACTGGGGATACGGATGAGGGAAGTTTGTAATCTGTTGCACTTTCCTGTCAGGCCAAAGTTGGAGAGAATATTGGGTGTTCTCAGTTTTAGACTCCTTTGATGTCAGAATTTTAAGCTCCTCCATTCTCAAATCCCCTTCTTTCTGGTCAGACATCAAGGCCACAACCGTCTCAAAATACTTTTCCTTGTCGCTCTCCCAGATCCGTTCTTTGTTGCCTGTGTTTCTAAATAATTTTTGTACAAAATATTCCCAGTTTGTTACCACGTTATGGCAATAAAACCAAGATAAAAAACGCTAGAAAGATAAGCCTTTGTCAGGTAGGGCTTACATGTCAAACAAGTCAAGGAAGGGTACATTCCCTTGTGGTGTAGCCCCACTTCCGTTCAGTAAGACATAAGTTCCTTCATCATTTTCCTTCTTTATCTTTGCTATTACATACGTACCAGCAGCGGTTCTCCTCAGCATGGTTGAGCCAGGGTCTGAGTACACATCTTCCGATGATCTATCAAACAATATGCGTGGACTGACATCGTTAGATCCAGGAGAGATAACCCACGTCCTTGTCCGTCGTGTTTTATACCATGATTCATAAACCAGAGCTAATGTATCATCACACCAAGAAATTCCTCTGCAGAAATAAAATCGGATCAATGTTAGGACATAGAAGGCGTCCATGAAGCTAGTTTTTTTTTTTGTTTTTTTTTTATAGAAGATGGCATTGATAATCTACAACATCTGCTGTGGTTTTAGTTTTTACCCATAGCGAAGATCAAGCTTGTGCAAAACTTCTGGTTTTTCTCCTGCCAGTGGTTCCGCAGACTGCATATAAACTATATCACGTGGTGAAACTTCCACTTTGGCATCACCCCCATCTTGTGTTTCTGCCCTGCATATCTCAGAGGAGTTGTAAATAAATTATTTCCAAATCACATTTTGGAACCTGTATAACATGTGAATCACTTTGAATCTCAAATATTTACCAGTAGAGGGTTGACGGCTTGTCTGCTCGCCAATTTATAGAACGCATTCCTTTCCGCACACTATTGGAGGCTATGGGGATATCTTCGGCTAGGGGCAAGTCACATAGCTGTCTTACAAATGTACCATCAGCTGTCCAGACTTCCACCTTCTTTGGAAATCTACCACAAGGTACAATGAAAGAATATGGCCTGTGAAGGGACGAAACTAACAAGTACTTATGGTCTGTCGAAGGGTCTAACGATGTATATACTGCAGGTAGCCCAACTTCCTTCGCTGTACCATCCAAAGAAGCCAATACTAGTTGTGACGTGGCATAGTAGTCGAATAGATCAGCATCATATTCATCCTTAAGCAAATCCTGGAATGTTCTAACTTGTACGACATTCTTCTTCTCGTTTGACAGAGTTTTGGGACCAGGCGGGACCAAAGGTTTCTTTGGTGGGTCTCCTCGAGATGAAGGGATTGTGCTCACCAACAAAGTGGAATTATCAATCCAAACAAAACTCTCGAAAATTGCATTAAGATATATATCTTGCGACTTGAATAGTGGTCTAGCTTCTCCAGTATCAACATCAGCTACCCATACTATAGGCTTACTACTATTTCCGTTCTCGTCGACCCGGATGCTGAAAGCCAGATGCTTACCATCATTGGACCATGTAACAAAGTTAATCTTACCACCATCTGGAATGCCAGTGATCTCCTTCTCTGGACTCAATGTACCATCAGGCAATAACTGATGGATTCCTAAACCAGTATAGAATGACATCCTGCTTCTGGTATTGCAATATCCATCAATTCGAACACCTGCAAGCTTCTCCTCTGGTCTGGCTAAATCTGCCAACGGAGGCAAAGCTCTCCGCTTGAGAAACAAGATCTTATCCCTATGTGGTGAAAATGACAATGCCGGGACTGGTGGGGCATCGACAATATCTCTGATTTCGGGTGGAGGGAGACGATATCCAGTGCCTAAAGCCAATTCTACATGGTTCAAACACAAAACAATTTATGTAAACACACACGTCTCTCTGACTACACAAAATCACATAAGCTAGCATCGAACGAATTTAGAAAGGCATAAACGACAAAACAATCAAAGGCGATTTTCTGCAGATAAGAGTTCGATTTCAGTGACAGGTAACCAAACTAACTACACGATAAAAAAAATCAAATCCAAGTTACATCTACACAATCGAGTGGTAGTGAGAAGACTTTCCCGTATCATTTTGAATCGAACAAAATCGGCGGAAATGGAACAATTACCATCATCTTCAGTTGCCGAAGCGGAGCCTGAAAGCGAGCCGTTAGAGCTGCTACCACCACCGTCTTCTGCACCTCCGGGACATGCAGATGCGAGGCAGCGAAGTCTAGAAGCAGAACGTGAAGACATGACAGAGGTCAGCGAGTTTCCGGAGAATCTGCGAGCTCTTGCGTAACGATGCGTTCGCAGCGTCGAGAATCCGGAAAGCTTGAGAGGCAGAAGGATAGAGGCAGACGGCGGAGACGGCGGAGATAAATGGCAGAGAGGCGATAGAGAGAAACGATGACAAGCTTTGTGAAAGCGCATCATCTTTAATTGCTGACTTTTTTAGCCTTTTTAAAGTGCGATGATTCCCTTATTCTATTCGACGGTCGTATTGTATTGTATCCTTTTCTAAAAAGCGGCCACTTGGGCGCTAGACGTTAACACATTATTGCGATTTATGATTAATCGGGTTAATAAATCGATTGTCTTATTAGTTCTCGCATAGGTCAATTAATCCCGTTTATATCGATTAGTTTTCGTTTAAGTGACTGCTTAGCCCAATTTTTTTATTTATTTTTTTTAAAAAGATGATAATTTAATTAATTTAAAAATTTGATGAGTTCAACTTATGTTCATATTTTTAAGTGAAAATCGTAATATATTAGACTTAATATTTTATTTTCATGTATTTTATATAATCTTGAACACATTGTTTTATCTAAATTATAAAAGATTAATATTTTTAAAATACATTAAAAACCCCTTAAATTAATCTCCGATTTATACGCTAGGCGGTCATCAGCCGTCCGACTAGCGCCTAGCAATTTTTTTAACATTGATGCTAAGTAACATGCATGTACTTTTTATTTTGTACCTTTTACAATTGATGTGGATGTGTATAATATTACGCTTTCAAACGTGATTTGCCATGCGTTGCGTATGAAGTGTATAACATTTATGTTGTGTTTTCTACATTTTCCAATTAATTGACTATGTTATTTACTGTTGTATACATATTACAAATATAAATAGTTTAATTAGATTTTGAATCGGATATAGTTTTTTTTTAACTAAAATTTAATCGGATATAGTTATTAAAATAAAATTCATTTCATGCATCGCAATACTATATATGATGAGACTTAAAACATCAATTTCGTTGGCGAGGGCCTTTTCATATAAAGTTTGCAGTTCATAATTGTAAATTCCTCAAGACTACATATGAGATGTTTGTTTCATTTTCCTTAAGTTTTCAAACTTTTGTCTCCATTTAGTTTTCAAGAATACGAATCAAATTCACAAAAAGAAATCTGATCATATAGACAAATAAAAGAAGGTAAATATATAAAATTTCATAAATGTGGGATGAGATGGAGTTTATGGAGAAGAAGAAAATGACGTAAGAAGCTCTTAAGCCTATAATAGCGTCTAATATAAATCCACATTCAACTGGTTCCTGATAAACAAATTACAAACACACAAAAAAGACAGAAGCGAAGGATATAAGAAGCTCTACCTTCTGCTATAAACCCATAACATTCAGCTAGTTACTGGACCAGTTTCAACACACTTGGTAAAACTAGTTTCCTTCAGCCCATCGTGAGCTCACATGCTCTGAAACCCCTCGTTGCAAATTCCAATTCCTTAAACACCTGACGTTTGTTCAGCTTGGATGACAATGACACAGGGAAGACAGTTGCGGTCACTAATTGGCTCGCGTTTTTCAAAATATAAATCGCAACTTGTTTATCATTTTCTGTTCCTTCATACTCTCTCAACTGAAATGTTTTGAGATGGGACAACAAACATCCGGGAACACAGCTCGGCAAAAGTTTTCCTCTTTCTCAGACTCCCAGTTCTGTGACCAAAAAAACACAGTGCATTAAGATTAAACCGGAAACCAAACATGGAATATAGGAATTTGTCACTATTTGAGTAATGATGAACGTACATAAATGTCGCCCCTCACAACAAGATTGAGAATTTGTAGTATAGGGGAGTGTTGGAGAACATGCACAAGCAGATTTGACCATTTCCTATCGCATCCAAAGAACTCCAAACGCACAAGCTGAAAGAATATGCTACGAATAGGATACGGAGCCTGCAGATGAAATAATGTAATGAGAAAGCAAAAGTTGCAAGTGTGTTCTCAGAACCAAATAAGAAAAGAAAAAAAACCATTCCCTTGACAAATGTAATAGATTCCAAAGCATTCCCTTGGCTTTCCACAGTAAGAAAACTTGCCTCCACGAGCTCAGGCATTTTACCGATCACATCAACTTCACCATACTCTTGTACAACATCCAAGTGCTTCAGAGAAGGGCAATGTATCACAAACCGATGAATAGAAGGGTCGGAGTATTCGAATATATTCTTAACCGTTAAACTCCGAAGGGAAGGCACATTAATGGTGAAAGTCGCCACATTGTCATCGCAACAACATATTACAACCAGATTTTCAAGAACAGGGGAGCTGGATATAAGCCTCTTGAAAGATTCCTCGTCTGCATACTTGACAAATTGAAGGCGCAATGTCCTAAGGGATGGCAAGCTCAACCGAGAAGGAACGTCCAAAAAAATCACCCATTGGAGTTGCAAGGTCTCAAGTGTTTCACATCTAAACAGCCTACTCGGCAAGGGATTGTTCCCGTTCCGCACTTAAAGGTAAACTTATATTCAGATCACGCACAAAACGAGATCAACTGCAAATCTCCGAAGCGCTAAATACTGAATCACTCTCGTTGAGATGAAAACTTTCTAGAATTGGTGACTTGTGACAAGATGTGACGACACCAGTTTTCTTTGTCTTGGGGGAGGAATATCAACCCACCAATCTGAAAAAAAAAACAAAAAATTTGAAGGTCGAGTGCACCATATCTTCGTGGACGTTACTGCATATGTGGGCCTTAGCTATGACCCAAGGTCGAGTGCGCACCATATAATAAATATTTTGACTAAAATACTGTAATTTAAAAAATGTAGCTGATTAGTTTAGACATTTTATACGTAAAATTACGGGTTTAAATGGTAACATACGCGCGAATTTTGTTAATGCAAATGGTAACTGCGAATCGCAAATTACGAATTGCTGAATTGCTGAATCAAGCTGAATTTGCACATTTGTTTTTTTTGTTATCATTTAGACCCATAGCAAAGTTCTTTTTGTTATAATTACCATCTAACAAAATAATGAACGTATAATATTAACAAATTTTATTTTACATATGAAACTTATAACATTAATAATTTATTACACATATGAGATATTATAAATAAAAACAATCAAATTTATTTTACAAAAGAAACATATAATATTATTAATTTATTACACATATGAAATATTAAAAATAAAAGAACCAAATTTATTTTACAAAAGAAACTTATAACATTAATAATTTATTACACATATGAAATATTAAAAATAAAACAACCAAAATATAAATATATTAAATTTAAAATTTTATTATAGTAATTCATTAATGAAACGCATCCCATAAATATATTAAATTTAAAATTGCGAATTCGCGAATGTTTTGCAAAACGCATCTCTACGAATTGCGAATTTTTGCAAATTGCGAATTACGATTATTTGCGAATTTCGAATTGCGAATTTTTGGGATCCGCGAATTTTTGTGAATCCACGAATCCGCGAATCTGTGAATACGCGAATTTTATGGAATGCAAATGGTAACCGCGAATTCGCGAATCCGCGAATCGCGTTACCATTTAGTACCTATATATAAGAAAACAAATTTGATCTATAGTTTTAGTTTGATAAATGACAATCGTAACAATAAATGTCGTTTTAGTTGCATACCTTTCGATAAAGATTTCTGTTCATACTGTTTTTATGTAGTTTTCAACTTTTCCATAAAATTCGAAAAAGAAAATATGTTGTATTCTCTCAGTCTGGTGGAAAAGAATATTTTTGTAAGAAATATCCAAAAACACGCGGCACAATATGCTTGGTTGTTAGGAGATAAGAGGATCGTGTTCACAGAGTTTCAATAACCAGGAGCAGTATTTATCTTCTTCTTCTTCTTCCCATGAAAAAAAATCTCTCCTCCATAAAAAATCCTCCAACGATGACAACCATAGCTGCAACCGGTCTTTACGTCGCCACTCCGCGAGCGGTAGTTCGACCGGCGGCTCGTCTATCCGCCCCGGTCCGTTTGAATTACCCGTGGAAATTCGGTTCGATGAACCGGGTGGTTATGGTTAAGGCGACATCGGAAGGAGGGATATCGGATAAGGTGGAGAAGAGTATACAGGAAGCGAAGGAGACTTGCGCCGACGATCCGGTGAGCGGAGAGTGTGTGGCGGCGTGGGACGAGGTGGAGGAGCTGAGTGCGGCGGCGAGTCACGCAAGGGACAAGAAGAAAGCTGGTGGATCCGATCCTTTGGAAGAATATTGCAGTGATAATCCTGAGACTGATGAGTGTCGTACTTATGATAATTGAAAATGTTTTTTGATGTTTGAAAATTTAGGTACGGTCAGATCGATCTTTCTTCTCCTTGTTGTTGTTGTTGTTGTTGTCGTCGTCGTGTTTGGTTTGGTTTGGTGCTTGTAATGTGATAATGAATATGATGAACAATACAATACACATGAGAAGGTGTTTCATAGATTTTGACGTTTTGTTTTTTTCGATTAGCTTTGAATTGATGAATTACCTTCTGGATCTATGGAATTGAGAAAATCTTAATTATTTTCTGAATTTGAGTGGGTGATGATTTTAGGCATTTGTATTTGTATTTGCTTTCGCATATGTTTTATTTTATTTTTTGCGTGGTTGATTATCGATACGTTTGGAACTTTGGAGAGTGATGTGTCAAAATCTAAATGATGTGGCAGGCAAAGATGAGTTTATTATTATTACTAGGTACAAATTCGCGTTAGGCCGCGGGATATCATAGGACAACATAATTTTATATGTTATATTCATGCTAGTTTTATAAGAAATAAAACTTACAAATTGTTTATGAACATGAGTTATATGAAATTTGTAAATTACGAATCATCATGTTAGTATCCTCTTTTCACTTTTGCTGATTTCTTTTAGTTTTTTTTGTGATTTTTTTAACCATTCGATGAGTTTTGTTTTTAATGATTTTTATGCCTCTTATTATCATAAAGTTAGATGAATATAATTTGTGTTAAGTTAAGTTTGGAACATGAAAAAAAGGGACTGATTTCGTCCTTATTTAGTATAATTTCACACATTTGCTTACTCTTAAAGTTTCACTGATATTGTGGTTGAAAAGAAATATACGAGGCTTATATGAGCTTTGAAGTCTATGAAAACCCTTGAAAATGTTAAGAAGCATTAAGATTAAATTAGGAGTAAACCCTTGAAAGTGTTTTGGCTAAATCATACTATAACTTGTCCCTCTATTTGGGCTCAATCACAAAGATAAATTATGTAGAAATCGCCATATCATGATTTTGCAAAGGTTTCCACCACATAGCTGATAGGCTGTTACAGAGGCTGGCCACTAATCCATCTCTTGAACATCACAGAGCACTCCTCTGGTTTATACACCATCGTGTGCCCACCACCCTATAAACCAAACCCACAAAAACTAAGAAACTCATGTATAAAGAAGCTCTTCCAATTATGTAATAAAAATAACGTGGACTTGCTTTCACAGTGGCAAATGTCATCTTATTGGCATACGTCCTTGTGTATCTGCAAAGAAACAGATTGTGTGCCTATTTGGTGAGAAATGACCAAGAGAATCCCGATAAAAAACAAAAACAAAAAAAATGGTATAATACCCAGCGACTTGATTGTGAATCATCCATGGCCTCCAGTCATCAATAATGGAATAGTTGAGAGATCTTATCCAGTCTTGAGTTCCGAGGAGAGGGACGAACATGTCATGATCACCACTGTTTCACCAAAGAAACATCATGCCAAGAAAAGTTTATAAACCCTTGAATCCTTAACATAAGTGTTGAGAATTGGAGCAAATCAAAACTAGAAGAAAAGAAAAAGAACCTTGGAGAAAATTTTCCTAATCTCAATAGGAAATTTGTTAGCTATGAAAGCTAATATCGGTCTCTCTTCAAAGCTAAGAGAATTTGTTCAAGAACAAACTAACAACACAAATATTTTCTGGGTAGTTAAGACTACCTCTTTTGTTGTTTTTCATTGATTTAAATAGAAGCAAAGTACAATGAAGCAAATAACAAAGAAGTGGGAAAGTGACGATCATGTTCCTCAAAACTAGGAAGACATGATCTTATTTGCATAACAAAGAACCGTTGAATGGGCTTATCTTGTTGATCCTCTCCTTTCTTCCACATCATCGATCTTGTCCATATCAGCACTACTTTGAGTCTCATCAATACTCCCACCGTCACGAAGAACCTTGTCCTCAAGGTTCATGTTGAGACTCTTCTTCCGAAGTTGATTCTTCCTGTGACGGTCCAAAATTCAAGAGAAAGCCAAACTTGAAAGGTTCTATTTTATTGAATATCAAACTTTTTTTTTTTTTGGGAAGAAGAAGAAGAAGAAGAAGAAGAAAAAATAATGCTCTGATACCAATTGTTAGCTATGAAAAAATAATGCTCTGATACCGATAACAAGAAAGATGAAAAATATGATGTTTTTGATACCACAAAGTGGTCCGGATCAAAAACGTGCTCTGATACCAATTGTTAGCTATGAAAGCTAATATCAGTCTCTCTTCAAAGCTAAGAGAATTTGTTCAAGAACAAACTAACAACACAAATATTTTATGGGTAGTTAAGACCACCTCTTTTGTTGTTTTTCATTGATTTAAATAGAAGCAAAGTACAATGAAGCAAATAACAAAAAAGTGGGAAAGTGACGATCATGTTCCTCGAAACTAGGAAGACATGTTCCTCAAAACTAGGAAGACATGATCTTATTTGCATAACAAAGAACCGTTGAATGGGTTTATCTTGTTGATCCTCTCCTTTCTTCCACGTCATCGATCTTGTCCATATCAGCACTACTTTGAGTCTCATCAAAATTGTACCGTGTTACATTCCTTTGCTCGCTCAAAAATGGCCCTTTAGCACTTTATCAGATTTTTCTCATATTGGAAACAACAAGAAGGATAAAGACCTGAAGATGAGAGATCGGTATCCTTGGATGTTGTTATTCTTATGGTATGGTACGCTGCTTTTAATGTCAATCTTGTAAGGTATTTCGCGATAACAGTACCGTAACCATTCTCCTATACTCTCCTGAAAATCATTACCATCATCATCAATCAAGTCTTTTTATCAAAACATATTTAATAGAGTATTAAACTTGTCCTCGTATATATATACCTTCTCCACTCCAAGGGCTCTGCGAACCGACTTCTCATTGGCCCAGCGGTTAGACTGCACAGACATGCGATGCTCATACGGATTGCTTACATAGGGATCAGATGGGTTTACGTACTTTGGTCCTAGAATATATGTTACATCTAATCCAGAGACACACTGTAAATAAGCAGAAAAGTCTGAATTAGCCAGTGATCTTTTTTTTTTTTATATTCGTATTGTGTCGATATTTTCAGAGTGTGTATTTTACCTTGTCAAAGTCTTGAACGAGTTTCAAGCATCCTGTGTTAAGAGGATTCACTTTAGTATAATAATTTCCTCTGCAACTTCTTCTCAGCGGCTTCAAAGAAGGATTTTTGGATTAGTTTGTTAACTGCTTCATTGTGGTGACAAACAAAAAAACATCACATAGTACTTTGTACCTCATAGAGTTCATCAGAGATCAAAGCCATTCCATGAGCAAATGGAATGCGCGTGTTATCATTGTTATCAAAATCTGTTAACGGATTTCCCAGAATGTAACCCTGTTTGTTTGGTCAGCGTAACAAGACTCTCAGTTCTCAATGCTAAACAAATTATATATAAGAAACAAGCGCGCAATACCAATGAACATGAAGATTTATTTGATCATTTCCTGCGATAAAAACCTGATCAAGAAAAGAGACGCAAAGAAAAGGGCTTGTATCAGGATTCAAGTGACGAAAAAAAAAACTTACCATTTGAGATTTCTTGAACTATAGCCGGAATGACTATACCGGAATAAGAATTTCCGGTGACATAGAAATGATTGGAGAAAAAATCAGGATGCTTAGCTAGCCACTGCACACGAATAACCAACAACAATAACCAAATCTGCAAAATGTCTATGACACATAAATGCTTGAACCAGTTTGAGTTTTCCCTTTACCTTACGAAGAAACTCATGGACCCGCTTAGCTGCTCCAGTGTCACTTGGTATATCACCAAATTGATTTCTTGAGTAGGAGAAGCCAGTCCCAACAGGCTGATCCAAATAGATTATATTTGCCACCTGAGAAGAAGCAATCAGTCAATCAAAAACTTGAAAGTTTCTGTTTTCATATGATTATGAATACACTTTGTGTCAACCTTAGTCCATGCACGAATGAATTTAGAGATTTAAAAAATATTTATGAAATTAATTTTATTTAGATTACGTGTTTATCAACCGCCTTACTGTAATTTTCGCTTTGGGGACTGGATTTTTGAGATTTATACCATGTATGATGCGTATCTAGCCTATCACATCGAGCTGTTAAGATTGTCGAATAAAATTGTGAAAGCTATGACCTTTAGCCAAATGGATCCAAAACCGTCCACCTTATAATATTAAAAAACAAAAAAAAAAAAACAGGAGTTCTTGTTTCATGCTTTTGTGTGTATTTGCAATTTTGAATTCGTTCACTTATATTTTTTGCCTACGGAAGTCAACATATTCGTTATTACCAATGTCAGGAGATACGAACTGTCCTAGTACAAAAATGCAGCTGCTTCATGAGAAATGACTTTGTGCTGGTAAGAGAAAAACCGACTCTGTGCTTCCACTTACTTGCACCATTTATAATTTGCAAACGCCGCAAGGAGACATAGGTGAGCAATGAGCAAGCATACTGCAAGGATTAGTATTTCCTTTTTACTAATATAGTAATCTTTACTTTCTTATTAGAACTAGATAACTCTTAATCCTATCTTATCTAAACCAATTACTTGGATAAGAAGTTATTGAATCTATCTTATCCTTAACAAAGAAAAGTAAATAACATAATATGTTAATATTAGATTCCCTAAAGTAGCAATAATATGTTAATAATAAGTTAATAAAATAATATGTTTACGTGACAATCTCCATATTCAAAAGAAATATATAAACGTTTTTACAATTTTGAAACCTAATTATCTAGAACTCATTCAACAGCATAGAAAACTTAACATTTATTCTTGAATGTGTTCCTTTTTGATTTGCCTATATATATATATACACTTATCCAATTTCAAAACAAAGCATAACACAAAGACAAGAATCATAAACATCGATCAAATATATTAACCACAAATATGACCCGTTGTTGCAAACTAATTACCGGTTTCCTATTATGGGCCCTTTTGATCATGCTCTCATGGTCCGACGCTTCAAGAAGCTACGTCAATGGATATGGCCATTCTTATGGAAGGCTGAAAAGCTTCGTAAGAGCCTCTTCGCTTAGCGTTTCTGATTATGGAGCTATAGGAGATGGAAAAACCGATGACACACATGTATATATAAATAACTCTTATTCTTTTTAACGAAAATTTTGGATATTCATGTGTTTCCTTAATTAGTAATTATGACGTCGAAGTGATCTGTTTAAAGAAAATTTCGTACATATATATATATGACTTCTAAATGATTAATTGATGTATATAGTTTGAAGTTGTTTGTACGTACTAATGATCCATGCATGATCATCAGCAGAGCTGTTCCTAGAGATACGGAGCCCATAAGCGGTGTATCCCAATTAACCATTATAGTCCCAAATTCATATAAAATTATCCAATTCATAAAGAGTTACAACAATCTTTCAATAAAAAAACATACTTAATTACACAAGTGTATTGTATATTAAAAAATAATTCACGTTTTATATGACTTTGATAAAAAGAGCATGTGCACTAAATATGCACTAAGAGTCTAAAGCAACATGTGTTCCTTCATCATAACAACAACTGATTGTCTCCATATTCACAAAACTACAATACATGCATATTTAAAAATTTAAGCAAATTCCAATCTAAAATTCCAAATCATACTTCATTTTCCTTAAAATTGATAAATTTGTCAATTATTTGAGTTTCGTTTGTAATTTAATCTAAATCACCAATCAAACTAACTCTAATATTAGATGAAACAAAATTATGATGAAACAAAATACTTAGCAATTAGCAAGTAACAATTGATTATGTGGTTGTTGTGAAAAGAAGAAGAAATGAGTTGAATATTTCATTTTCTTAAAAAAAATTGGGCCCATAGGCGAATGTTTATTTCATTTGTGCATAGGCACGGCCCTGATCATCAGGTGTTCGTGGATGCGTGGATGAAAGCATGTTCTTCAAAGGGAGTTGTTAATCTCTTAGTTCCCGAAGGGAAAACTTATCTCCTCAAGTCTATTCGATTAGGTGGTCCATGCACATCAATTCTCACCGTTCAGGTAATTAATTACAAAATTATTATTTGTTAATTTAACACTATCCTCCATGATCATACACACACATATAATATGGATTTGAATATACAAATTAATGAACGTTTTTGGTCGACAGATATTCGGGAAGTTATCGGCATCTCAAAAGCGATCGGATTACAAAGATCCTAGCAAATGGATTACATTTGACGGTGTGAACAGTTTATCAGTCGATGGCGGCGCCACCGGAATTGTCGACGGAAACGGAGAAACTTTGGTGGCAAAACTCATGCAAACGGAACAAAGCTAAGGTGTGCATGTGTTCATCATTTAATTAATATACCTGCATGATGCATATACATGTCATACAGAGTGACATTAATCTCTCTGTTTTTTTTTTTTTTTGTATGCATGCAGTCATGCTCAACGAAAGCCCCAACGGTATGTTATGTTGAAACATATATATGATTTCTTCATAAAATATTAATTAATTGTTTTGATCGCCATTGGATGGATCTTTTACATAAATATATATTTTTTGTACGCATATATGCAGGCTCTTACTTTCTACAACTCGAAGAATTTGAGAGTAGATAATCTAAGGGTGAGAAATGCGCAACAGATTCAGATTTCGATTGAGTCATGCTCATACGTTAATGTCACAAACGTCATGGTAACTGCGCCTGCGGATAGTCCTAACACTGATGGTATTCATATCAGTAACACCCAAAATATTCAAGTCTCCAAATCCATCATTGGAACAGGTAATTTATCTTTGCAAATCTTATTTCGTAAAAGGGTTGCTTGCTTATCAAGGAGGCTAAATCATAGGGCTTTATCATTATTATTTATGGATCGGAGATTGATCTAAAAGGAATGTTTGCTTTTCTAAATAGGCGATGATTGCATATCTATTGAAAATGGCTCCCAAAATGTTCGAATCATCAATGATGTAACTTGCGGCCCCGGTCACGGTATAAGGTATATATCAACGAACTGTTTCAGTATATATAGACCTATATAATTAAGGTTTTCTTAATTACATCGATCGATCATAATCTTCTAACATATATATATAATATAAAAAATTGATATTTGTTTTTGAAATGTGAGCAGCATTGGGAGCTTAGGAGATGACAATTCAAAGGCATTTGTTACAAACGTGACTGTAGATGGTGCTAGGCTTTCCGGTACAGACAATGGAGTTAGAATTAAAACTTACCAGGTGAAATTCCCAAACTGGCCCTCCCTTTTAGTTTTGATTTCACCCGGCCCACTTTTAATTTTTAATTTACTGTTCGTTTAACGACCCAATTCAATTCAGGGAGGGTCAGGAACTGCTAGCAACATTACATTTCAAAACATTCATATGGATAATGTCAAGAATCCAATAATAATCGACCAAGATTACTGCGACAAGAGCAAATGCACCGAACAGGTTGGTTCATTCGAATCTGATCAAATCTTCGAATTACGACTCATAATCATATATTAATTGTTGGATATCTAATCATTATTAATCATTATATATTCAGAAATCTGCGGTCCAAGTGAAGAACGTGGTGTACCGGAACATAACAGGCACGAGCGCATCGAACATGGCAATAACGTTTAATTGCAGCAAGAACTATCCATGCCAAGAAATTCTGCTTGACAATGTGAACATTAAGGGAGGAAAAGCAATTTGCAGCAACGCTATTGTGATGTATAAAGGGGCTGTTTCGCCTCATTGCATCTTCTAATTAATTATAAGATGTATTTATAACTATGAAATATTATAGCTAGGAATACACATAAACAACATGCATTTGTTGTTATATTATATACTACATAGTAATTTCTTTGCCTGAATTTCATGAATAAAAGAAGGGAGACGTTTTTAAGTGCAATTCTGATTAATGTGTATTTTTTTTTTTTTAGTTTTAACATGTTACATGTATGTTGATCTATTCAATGATGATGTTAATTAATTAGACCAAATGATTTGAGTTAAATTGATGGTCCCGCGACTGAATTCTACTCAGAGAGATAGATCGATATTGGACTTTTCCGGTGCGAATTTTAAGCCACACCGCTTGCCTTATTTGAGCTAGCTAGGTAAATTGATGTGCATCATTACTTTTGAATGAATCGAGCTCTGTTTTGGGTTTTAAGGAGCACCCCTCGTTTAATCGTCGAGCTCTGTTTTCCTTCTTGCCCGAGGAAGCTCGATCTAGGGCTTTTGAGGGATGAGATACTTGAGATATTCAGCACCTTCTTTTTTTGATCAGTGGGTTTTGGGTGCTCGAATCTGGGTTGAAAAAGGAGCGCAGGCAAGTTTGTGGTAGCCTTTGCATTCTTTGCCCTGCGCTGCGTCTGCGTGCAAGGTCCTGTGAAGGGGTACAAGAAGCTCATTTCTGATATTTTCCCTCGTAATCAGGCTGGTTATTCCCCCTCTTCTATTAGACTTGTTTGCTTCTTGTTGTATTTTAATTAATTGATTCCCTTCTTGTTTCTATATTAAACTTCTCTAGTCTCTTTCGACAAGTTCATATTTACCTTTCTTTAACTACTCAGGGTATAGGAAGGAATATATCAAAATTGGGCATCCCTGCTAGCTATGAGAGTTACGGATATAATTCCTCGAAAAAATAATATGACAAGGGTGGAGAATGAATATATGTTAGCAGGGTTTACTATTGAATATATATATGAAATAGAAAATAATGATGGTTAACTAAAAGGTCAAATTCCAAAGATACATAGGTACGTGATTCAAAAGATACCTGAGCAGGGTAGACGACCTCTCCTCCAGTTAAATGCTGCACTGCACAGTAAACATAGAGGAAACATCAACATAGAGTGAAAGGATTCATCACCAGGTACTTATTCCAAATGGCTATTCATGGAATATGGAGGGAACGTAACGCGAGGAGACATGGCACCAGCCCAATTTCAGCGATGCGTTTGATAAAATTCATCGACAAGGGGATTCGTAACAGTTTCACGACTATACGACTGCTTGGCGATACGAGATATGAAGAAAGAATGCAAATCTGGTTTGCATCTCGCCCAAAAAACTAAACTGGAGTAACTCAAGAGATCTAAGAATAACATTTGTCTTTAAAGTAATGTATTTTATTTAACAGCTCGCATCTAAGATGTAGAAACGTTTTTTTCGGGTTTGAATACAATTTAACATTCATCCAAAAAAAAAAAAAAACATAAAGAAAACCAATGGCCATGTATTCTTAGATTTCGTCCTTGTAATCAAATGATCTCAAAAGTTAAATTAGTTATGAAATTTCGGTTAAAATACGCAAAAGCCCAAAAAAAAAGAAGCTAAAATTCCTTTTTTTTTTAACTTCAATTCAGCATAAGTGAGTGTTTTCGTTCTTTGATGCACATGATTTGTTGGAAATTTGCCGCTTGTTCATCCCATATATATAGTTTGATAAGTTTTTTCCTGTAAGATTTTTGTGAGCAAGATAAATTAAGTTTATTTGTTATTTTTTTTTAAAATATTTATGAAATTAATTTTATTTAGACTACGTGTTTATCAACAGCCTTACTGTAATTTTCGCTTTGGGAACTGGGTTTTTGAGATTTATACCACGTATGATGCGTATCTAGCCTATCACATCGAGCTGTTAAGATTGTAGCTAATAATCATATTGGTCAGAGTTCAGACTAGGACCATCCCATCCCACAAAATATGACCACAATGGCACAATAAGCCGATTTTTAAATTTTAGCTTGCACTTTAAAGCCAATTATGTTGACTCTGTTGCAAACACTACATAAATGCCACATGGATAAACGCAAATGTTTTATTTGTCTATTGATATATATTGATGCCAATGGTTAATGTAACATTTCTGGGCTGCCGAATATATTGGGTTTTTTTGAACATGGGCCGATGTATCAATCGACATATAGACCATGTTTATGGCCACCTCACGGTCCTAACTCGTAAGAAACAGTGACATAATGAATAAGTGAAGCAAATTGCAATGTAATTGAACTGAAATGAATTTTAAAAAACCGAAATGTAACAAATATTTATAACAAAAAAAAATGTGAAAGCTATGACCTTTAGCCAAATGGATCCAAAACCGTCCACCTTATAATATTAAAAAAAAAAAAGGAGTTCCTGTTTCATGCTTTTGTGTGTATTTGCAATTTTGAATTCGTTCACTTATATTTTTTTGGCGGTAAGAAAAGTAGATTTTAACAGGAAATGCATCGGTACTCAGTTAAAAATGTGATGGTAAGTAATATACGAATTTAAGCAGATTTTTGTTGTTGTCTTTTTTGGCTCGGCGGCCAATAATTACGGAAAGCCATTTACACCCTTACAAGTTTCAGGCGGGTTAAGAAGATGCCACAGCAAGTAAGGGGTGTATCTGTCTTTATACACATCCGTAGCCGAGTTTCTTTTTTTCTCCTTGCTAAAAAACTTCCCATTCATTGTTCTCTAAAAAAAAAAAAAAAATCGTAGTTAAGTTTCCAAATTTCAATCACCCAGAAAAATCTCACAGCGGTAAAAAAGAGAGAAAAAGCGTCAGTGGTCTTTGTTGTTACCTTCTTCCTTGTTCGCTCGTCGTACCAGGGGGAGACGCAGACAATTCGCAGGGAATGTAACGTTGTTTCTGCTTCTCTCTCGTTTTGACGACATCGGAATCATTCGAATTCGCTCTTCATATCTCTGCTGCTTCAAATCGTTGAACGAGGAATCGAGGTTCATTTCCCTAGCCACTCGTCAAGTGCTGGGTTTGCTGTATGTCTGTTGACCCAACTAAACCCTAGCTTGTACGAGGTTAGCTCCCTTCTCTTTTTAGCTGCGGAATGCGAGTTTTATAGTTTGATTTCATTTTTATGTATGATTGATGGGTGCTTTTCTATGTAATTCGATCTTAGGGGTTTTGATTCCGGAATAACTCGTTCAAATCGCATTGAGCTTAGTGATGAATACGTAAAAATAGCGTTTCAGATTGTGTCTCGATGCTTTTCGATCCATTTCCTTGTGATGTGTGAATCAACTTTCTTTGTCGATATCTCTTCTTCTTTCAGTCGCTGTCGTGTAAGGGTCTATTTCATCAATACCATTGATAGATAGATGATGATCATAGGAAGAACAGATAACGTTACCTCTGATTCCAATTAGAAAGAGAACCAACCCTAGTTTATTTTCAAGGAATGTCTTGGTTGGTATTATAAGCTTGAATATATCATCTGTTTACCCGTGGTCGTTGGTATATTTTCTCTAGTGCATGCTCCAGCTAAGGAGAATATCTTTTACTTTGGCAGTGGCATTTAGCTGACCAGTGCGTCTCCTCCACAGGCCGAGCTAGCATGGACTGGATCCACAAATCTACTCCTTGTATGGACACTTCCAATTTGGCTAACGCTGTCCAAGGAAATCTTCCTCTTCAGCGACCGGAGAGACTTGTTAGCCATTCTTCGCTAACCAATGTAGATATGGACCTTAGAGAAGTCTATTTCCTGATTTTGCATTTTCTTTCTACCGGCCCCTGTGAACGAACCTTTGGGCACCTGAGAGATGAAATTTTGGAAAAAGGGCTTTTGCCCCGTAGATATCATTCTTGGTGGTCAAGAAGTGCCACTTGCAGTGGACGTCCTGACGATGATGGCATCTCGCTCCCATTGAATTATGATAACTTGGTAGAGAGGTATGGTTTTCTTTTTGGTTACTCACTTCTTTCATTGTTGAGTTACTATGGAGGCCTCGCCATAGCTTACTGAATATGTCATACTGTGGTTCCCACCTTCCTAGTT
The DNA here is from genome assembly GCA_002933935.1 of Eutrema yunnanense. NCBI lineage: Eukaryota > Viridiplantae > Streptophyta > Magnoliopsida > Brassicales > Brassicaceae > Eutrema > Eutrema yunnanense. The sequence continues at coordinate 43,894 of PKML01043356.1, read as the reverse complement.
GTGGCAACTATTTTGTCCTCCCATGACTTCTGTCATCATGTTTCTTTTACTGACAGGTATCCTCATATTGAAAAGGATCACTTGGTGAAGCTTCTCAAACAACTAATTTTAAACCCACCTTTTCCTTCACTCATGAGAGTTGAAGGAAATACTCCTAATGCTGCTGATGTCCCAACACTACTGGGATCTGGAACCTTTTCACTTGTGGATCGTACGTAGTAACTCCTATCCATCTACTCTTTTTTTTTGTTGTGTGCCTGGATTTTAAAAGCTTATCCATGAATTTTTTGTAAAAATGAAAATCAATAGACACAGTACTTTAACGGAGTGATATTTGGAAAGCAGGATTTTTTTTTCTTCCTTTTGCATGCTATTCAGTTGATTTTATTCCGACCGCACATTGTTTCTAGAATGGATCCCTTGCCTTAATGGCAACATGTTCCTCTTGTCTTTGGATTTGAAACTTGGAAAGAATCCCATAAATGCACAAAACCTGATAGTGGCTCTAGGGCTGTGCATCCGGTTTTGATAATCTTTCCTTGGTGACATGACTTGTGTTTGGATTTCTGCTGAAGTAGCTCATATAGGAGAGACAAAGTCTACCTTCAGGGATTTGATTTCTTTATCGTTAATTTTTTTCGATGTGAAGATAAAACTCAGAAAGCTAGGAACGTTGCGTCATACTTACGCTGGCCACATATGCATGCCGATCAAGTGCGTGGCCTAAGTCTCAGAGAAATTGGAGGAGGTTTCAGAAAACACCACCGTGCTCCGTCCATTCTTTCAGCATGTCATGCTATTGCAAAACCATCAACAATGGTTCAAAAGATGCAAAATATAAAGAAGCTCAGAGGACATCGTAATGCTGTTTACTGCGGTAGATTCTTCACTATACATCCTTTGTGTTGGATCTCTGCTCTGTGGAAATTCCATACTTTGTTTTGTCACATGTGCAACCTTGGAATTTATACCAATCTGATTATAGTATCTGCAAGTCATAGTGCAGTATGTCCATTATAGGAGCACCATTTACTGTCACAGAATGTTTTTGTTGGTAGAACGGTAACAGTATGGCTGTTTTTTTTTGCACAGCTATATTTGATCGTTCTGGAAGATATGTTATCACTGGTTCAGATGACCGGCTTGTCAAAATTTGGTCTATGGAAACTGCGCTTTGCTTGGCTAGCTGCCGCGGGCATGAAGTGAGCTATTATTTCCATATTTGTAAGACGTATTGTTGACCAGTCTATTAAAATTAGATCTCGCCTATGCATGTTTTTTGTAGGGTGACATTACAGACTTGGCCGTTAGTTCAAACAATGCTTTGGTGGCATCAGCTTCAAACGATTTTGTGATTCGAGTGGTAAGAATACAATTCCCAGTCTTTAATGTCTTCACAGTTTTTATTTATTTGTCAGTTAGATAGTATTGATTCTTATGGCAGTGGAGGTTGCCTGATGGAATGCCAATTTCTGTATTGCGGGGACATACTGGAGCTGTTACTGCCATTGCATTCAGTCCCAGACAGGCGTCTGTTTACCAACTTTTATCGTGAGTTCTGTTCAATATGTTTTAATTTAACTAGTTCCTTTCGAACTTGTTATTTATCTGTTCAAGACCACCCCTGGACATATAGTTTGGATGTTTCATACTGCTTCCTGCATTGGTAATCAGTTGTTTGTCCTTTTTTTTTAATCTCTGTAGGTCATCAGATGATGGAACCTGTCGTATCTGGGATGCTAGGTACTCTCAATGGCTTCCACGAATCTATGTTCCAAGTCCATCGGATGCTGGCACTGGTAAGAAGGTGGCACATCATTGTATTTTGTTCAATGTTAAAATATGTTTGGTTATACAACTCATTGGAAGTTTCGCTTAGGAAAAAGTAATTTTACATCTTCTAACGCGGCATCTACAAGCAATGCATCTCAGAGTCATCAAATACTGTGTTGTGCGTACAATGCTAATGGAACCATTTTTGTCACGGGTAGCTCTGACAGCAATGCGAGGGTCTGTTTTAAACTTTCAACTTTAATTATCCTCCTTGGTAATGCAGAAACTGCGGAGATGTGTTTGGTTTTAGTTTGCTTGTTAGTCTTGATTGTCAGTATTTCCATAATCTGCAGGTTTGGAGTGCCTCAAAACCTAACTTGGATGATGCTGAACAGCCGACTCATGAGCTGGATGTTCTACGTGGCCATGAGAATGATGTCAACTATGTGCAATTTAGGTATTTTCCTGCGAACATGGTGCCTTTCTTAGATTGTGCATTTTGTTAGTTGGAGAACATGAAAATAAATAGTTTTTTTTCCCCCTCTTTTTAGTGGTTGTGCTGTGGCTCCAAGATCTTCAACAGCTGATACTCTGAAGGAAGATAGTTACCCAAAGTTTAAGAATTCCTGGTTTGTTTTACATTTTTGAGTTGGATTTATAGTCATTGCACTATCTTCCTTCTATTCTTAGTTTGGATCTGGTTAAGGTTTAATACGTTTGATTACTAGGTTCTGTCATGACAACATAGTAACCTGCTCTCGTGATGGTAGTGCAATTATATGGACTCCAAGATCACGTAAATTCCATGTAAGTTTCTTTAATCAACCGCAGAATGCAATGGTGCTTCGCAAGTCCATGATAGGAAATTTCCGATTCTGTCTTCAGTTTCCACAACCTCCTCGATGTTATATTTCCAGGGGAAATCTGGACGCTGGATGAAAGGATATCATCTGAAGGTTCCACCTCCTCCTCTTCCTCCACAACCTCCTCGAGGAGGGCCACGTCAAAGGTTTCTTCCAACACCACGGGGTGTCAATATGATTATATGGAGCTTGGATAATCGTTTCGTACTTGCCGCTATCATGGGTAAATATCATCTGAGGAAATATTATGATGCATAGATTTTCATTATGATGAATTTCTCTGAGTCTCATTTGTTCCAATCGTGGATAGTTAAATACATAACACTTTTTGGCCACCTGTTGGTGTTACGTGAACTTACTACTGTCTTCTATTTCCCTTAACCTGTCGGTGTTTATTCAGATTGCAGGATTTGTGTTTGGAATGCTGCTGATGGTAGCTTAGTGCATTGTTTAACTGGTCACAGTGAATCGGTAACAATCACCTAAATTTCTACCCCTTATCTTGATATCTTAGTTGGGGCCAGATGTATGTTGTCTTTTTTCTCTTCTTAATTTTGTATGCTTCATTGTAGTTCTCATTTGATGTTGATCTTCTCCCGAATGTCCCATATTTTTCATATTGCATTTATCTTCAATCTGTGTAGTTCAGCCCCAACTTGTTTTGGGAAATACTAATATATGTATATGATCTGTTTCACTTATGCCCTCTTGGTAGTCCTATGTCTTGGATGTCCATCCGTTCAATCCTCGGATTGCTATGAGCGCCGGCTATGACGGAAAAACAATCATCTGGGATGTGAGTTTCATTTTTTTGGATAAGAATAATCCTTGATCTTATCAATAGCATCACTAACCTCCTTCAATATTTTCTTCTAGATATGGGAGGGTGTACCAATCAAAGTATATGAAATCGGGCGTTTTAAGTTGGTTGATGGAAAGTTTTCACAGTAAGTAAGCGATGAAACATCCAGGATAAGTTCTTCTATATTCTCTGTTTTGTTTCCGGGGTTTTCAAATGACTTCAGTAACACATGCATATGACTCTTGAGTCTGAAACTAGAATAAACAGTCATGTTATGCATATCCAGTTAGGTATACAATATTCATATTTCATTCAGCAAAGACATCCGCTTCGAAAGCATTTATTTGAAAGTTATGGAATCAATTACTTATGATATTTTTTTTCCTTGGCACTGTGTAGAGATGGGACATCTATTGTGCTTTCAGATGAAGTTGGCCAGATATATTTTCTAAACACGGGACAAGGCGAGTCTCAAAAAGATGCTAAATACGACCAGGTATGGCGGATTTTGCATCCCAAATGCATGATCATTATCTAATATATGGCTGTAGTTTCTAGTGATCCTCTATCTAATATATGGCTGTAGTTTTTGTAATCCTTTGTCTTGTCTTGTTTTGTTTAAGTTCTTCCTTGGTGATTATCGTCCTCTTATTCGAGATACCAATGGACATGTTCTTGATCAGGTTGGTTTCAAATACTTGTATCTTCTGTTTGTTTCTTGTTCCTCTTGCATTCTTTTTAAGATACCTCACCACTTTTATGCATTTTTCACTAATTGTTCGAGTTTAGAAAGCGGAGATGTATGATTGATATCCTTGCACTTGCTTTACTGTTGACTAAATTTAATGCTTTATAATTTCCTTGGTGCAGGAGACTCAGCTTCTTCCCCATCGGAGGAACCTACAGGATCTTCTTTGTGATTCAAGTTTGTTTCCAAAAGCTTATCTTTATGTCAATTATGCAAGATTTTGGTTATTCATGGAACATATTCCTTGTGTTTTATTTTAATTTTCCAGGTATGATTCCGTATCCAGAACCTGACCAGACAATGTTTCAGCAACGCAGACTTGGTGCACTAGGAGTTGAATGGCGTCCTCCCTCGATAAAGTTTTCTGTTGGCCCTGATTTTAGTTTAGGTCAAGATTATATTATGCCTCCTTTGGCTGATCTGGACAGATTGATCGAGCCACTGCCTGAGTTTATAGATGCTATGTACTGGGAACCAGAACATGAAGCTCTGAGTGAGGACAATGATTCGGAGTACAATGCTGAAGCTTCCTCTGATGGAGCTAGGGCAAGCCCATGTTCTAACTCTTCAAATGAACTTGAGTGCAGTTCCGAGGACAGTGACGTTGAAAATATTCACGAAAATAGCTATCATCGGAAAAGAAGAAGAAAACATCCTAGAGTATGTTTTGTTCAACTCATGTGATTTTGTTTGTCGTTTTCTATGGAGACTAACTCCCGTTTTCTCAGGCTGAGGTCGCTACTTCATCTGGAAGGCGTGATAAGAGGATTTTAGATGAGATTGATAGCTCGAAATTTGGAAATAAGAGAACCAAGAACAGAAAAATTGGCGTGAAGGCTTCAAGAAGAAAATATTCTGATGTCAAGGCATCACGACCGCAAAGAGCAGCAGCCCAAAATGCTCGATCCTTGCTTTCAAAAATTTCTGGAAGCTCTTCGGATGAAGTTGATGATTCATCCAACAGTGAATCTGATAGAAGCGCACCCCCTTTGCAGCAGTTGGAAAAACCATCTCAGATGCTGGAATCTCTTTCAAATGACAAACAGAAGAAAAGATTGATTGTAAAGATCTCGGTTAAGAAGCCAACAGAGTCTGTGGAAAGCAAGAGAGATGCAATGAATCAAGCTGATTTGGAGCGTATTTCTTCTAAATCTTTGGAGGAGAATCACAAAGTGATTGGTATATACTCCAGAGAACCTGGGTCAAGTTCTGTAGATGCAAAAGGTGCCTCATGGTGTCAGGATGTGCCCCATTCTATGAATACGCCACAGAGAGAAAAGGTCGGGAATCAGTTTATAACATCTTCAGATCAGGACAAGAATTTGTGCAAGTGGAGTGAAGAGGTTCCTGTTTGTGAATCCACCGAATTAACTGCGTCTGAGAACATTGAAGAAGCGCAAACATTTAATGGGTACGGGAAATCTGATTATGATTACCAAGAAAAAAATATGTTCATATTAATTTTCCACAATATCTAATTCCTTGTATTCTCTTGCAGGGATGAAGATTTGTCAAGAGTTGAACCATTGGCTGGTCAGTTAAGACATTGTGATATATATACTTCCATGGAAGCTGAGGAGATTCTTCCTAAGAAAGTTCGACGACTGAGATTAAAGCTTCGGCATCCCAGCAGTCCTCAAAAACTTGAGCCTGATGAGATAGCAGATGATTTAACAGATGGTGGAGATGGTTTTGCATCCATAGCTCCCTCTTCCATGAATCGGATTATGGATTCTGAACCTGTGATAGATAATGTTAGATACTCTCTTGCACATGACCTTGAGTTTGGAGAAGCTACAGCCGATGTGATACGTAGGAAGAGATCCATGAGACTGAAGGCCACTTCAAGTGAATCTGGTGCAAGAAATTGTGTATTACGCTTGAGGTCGGGCTCTGGATCCGTAGATAAACTAAAGAAACAAGAAATTCCTTCTAAAAGCGTGTATGATGGTGCATCACTTGAAGAATGGCCTTCTACAAGCGCCAGCACCAGCAAACAAAGTCTCAATACTGGGATTAGGTTGAATAATGTGTCAAGAAAAATCTCATGGTTAATGCTGTCAGAACACGAAGAAGGCTGCCGTTATATACCCCAGCTAGGGGATGAAGTTGTTTACTTCAAGCAGGTAGGTCCTTTTGGCTGGTAATTCTGTCACTTCCAAGTATTAATTTGGTAGATCTGGAATTAATCAACTCTTTGGTTGTCGTTTTCAGGGTCATCAAGAGTTCCTTGAAACTAGAGAATTAAATGACAGTGACCGATCAAGGTACCTTCCTCGCAACCTTGGAGCGGTAGAGATTTGCAAAGTCGAGAAACTCAACTACGATACATATCCTGGTTCTGGTGAGAGCTGCTGCAAAATGACCCTCAGGGCTCTGGATTCTTTTTCATCACAAGGCTCCCGCAAGGAGTTCCAACTAACACTTCCTGACCTCATTAATTTCCCGGATTTTATTGTGGAGAAGACTCGATACGATGCTGCAATCAAAACAAACTGGGAAATCGGTGATGAATGTCGTGTGTGGTGGAGAAATGAATCCGGTGAAGGCGGTGCTTGGTGGGAAGGTAGGATTGAGTCTTCACAAGTTAAGTCCACTGACTTCCCAGACAGTCCATGGGAGAGATACAGAGTTGTCTATGAAACTGGGGACACAAATCTTCACAGCCCCTGGGAGTTTGACAATCCTCAGTTTCCTTGGGAAAACTCTACTATAGACGAAAAGACTAGAGATAAACTACTTTCTTTATTTGCTGGACTAGTGAAGTCAATCAGCAAGCATCAGGTTTGTCTTCTCTCCCAAAACTTATTATTTCTCAGCTTTCTGTTACTACCCTCGCTTGCCTGATGACCGTCATTTGCTTCTGTTATTATGTATTCTTCTTCAGGATAGCTATGGAATCGAAAAGCTAAACGAAGCAGCTCAAAAGATGGATTTCTGCAATAGGTACACTTTGATTTCTGCAGTTGATTCTTTCTAAACCTCCCTTAACCCCATAAACTTGAAGATAGTTGAGTCAATGCTATTTTTGGTAACTCATATGATAATTCTTATGTGGCGGTATGATTCAATGCATATTTTGTAACTCCACATTAAAATGGCAGGTTCCCAGTTCCTCTATACCCTGAGCTGATTCACCAGAGAGTAGAGAATGAGTACTACAGAAGTATTGGATCGTTTAAACACGACGTGGATGCAATGCTCTCAAACGCTGAATCTTATTTTGCTAAGAACGCATCTGTGCGTTTTAAGATAAAGCGACTCCGAGATAAATTCACAAAAACGTTACGAAAGGTGTTACAAAGCTGATGATGGTATCAATGGTCGGTCTTTTTGTAAACTCCTTAGGCTGTGGCAATTTTAATTATAGAAAAATTATATAGCGAAAGAGAATTAAAAAATATTCACTCGTAGAAAAAGAAAAGTCGGTTGTTTTTGTTTGTTTGTTTGTTTGTAGAGAGTCACCCGACACAGACAGGTTAATGTATAGATCGGGTCGCTTTTAGTTCCACAAGACTAACATGAATGCAGTGTAACAGAAATTGACTCTTTTGTGAATGACATGACGAGTCTGATTTGCAAGAAGATGATTATTTTACTAACTAAATTATTGTTTTTCTTTTAGTTAGAAAGTAATCACAAACAATAATTAAACAAATTATAAAAAAGAAAAGAAAAGAAAAGCATGTGTTAAATAAATACAAGGAAACGCGGGCTGTGTAACCTAAAACCCTAATCGGGAGAGAGAAAACAACAACAATGGCGGGAGGCAAGATGAGGAAGGAGAAGCCCAAGGCGGCGTCGAAGCAGTACCAAGGAGGGATCTCATTCCACAAATCGAAAGGGCAGCATATCCTGAAGAACCCTATGCTTGTTGATTCAATCGTTCAGAAAGCAGGGATTAAGAGCACCGATGTTATTCTCGAGATCGGTCCTGGTACTGGAAACCTCACCAAGAAGCTTCTCGAAGCTGGTAAGGAAGTCATCGCTGTCGAACTCGATTCTCGTATGGTTCTCGAGCTTCAGCGCCGCTTTCAGGGAACTCCTTTTTCTAACCGCCTTAAGGTACGAAACCCTTGGTCGTTGTTATTCGTATTTGTTTTCTCTTGTTACATACATAGAGACAGATGCTAAGATTAATGCTTTAGGTAATCCAAGGTGATGTGCTCAAGACCGAGCTTCCCCGGTTCGACATATGTGTGGCCAACATTCCGTATCAGATATCATCTCCTCTCACATTCAAGCTTCTCTTCCACCCAACAAGCTTCCGGTGCGCTGTCATCATGTACCAAAGGGAGTTCGCCATGAGACTCGTTGCCCAACCTGGAGACAACCTCTACTGCCGCCTTTCTGTCAACACTCAGCTCTATGCCAGAGTCTCCCACCTCCTCAAAGTCGGCAAGAACAATTTCCGCCCACCTCCCAAGGTCGATTCTTCTGTTGTTCGAATCGAACCTAGGAGGCCACAGCCTCAGGTTAACAAGAAGGAGTGGGATGGCTTCTTAAGAGTCTGTTTCATCCGAAAGAACAAAACCCTCGGATCCATTTTCAAGCAAAAATCTGTTCTTTCCATGCTCGAGAAGAACTTCAAGACTCTTCAGGCGGTACTAGCTTCCTTGCAGAACAATGCCTCCACCGGAGAAGCTGCTGGTGACCAGAGCATGGGAATTGAATATCTTGACAACGAAATGGATGATGATGATGATGATATGGAGATGGATGAAGAAGAAGGAGACGGAGGAGAAGCATCAGAGTTCAAGGAGAAAGTTATGAATGTGTTGAAGGAAGGTGGCTTCGAGGAGAAGAGATCTTCAAAGCTATCACAACAAGAGTTTTTGTATCTTCTTTCGTTGTTCAACAAGTCGGGTATTCATTTCTCATAATTAATTATATGGCTGGAAAAGTTTTCTTCTTTTTTTGTATTGATTCTCTCATCAAAAAGAGAGAGTGTACCCTGCTTTTAGATTGAAGCTTAACATTTGGATGTCAAAATCAATTATTTAGTTATTGAAGCTACAATTTCTTTTGCTCATAATTGCCTGTTTGAGTAAACGAAGAAATGAGAAAATTGACTAAAGTAGATATGAGAGTTGAAAAGAATCCCCATAAAACCTTATAGTAACTGGCTCCAAGGCTGTGCATATTAGACGATAGGAGAGACTAAGTCTCATTTTTTTCTCTGCAAAGATATATGGAGTCTCAGAAAGGTAGGCATGTTGCGTCATACTTAGTATCTGCAAGTCATAATGCAGTATGTCCTTCAAAGGAGCACCATTTACTGTCACAGAATGTTTTTCTTGGGTACAACTATGGCTGTTTATATCTTTGTTACACAGCTATATTTGATCGTTCTGGTAGATATATGTCCTTTGACCGGCTCGTCAAGATTTTGTCCTTGATCTTATTTCAAAAGAAAAAACTAGAAGAGAACCGCTATAATATTATCTTGTTTTAACCTTTCTATATGCATAACACCATGTCGGCAAAAAGCTGCCTCCTATCTACTTACAATACTACTTTAGAGTTGCGACTACACTCCTCTTGCTTTCGATTTCTCTAATGATGTTCACAAGTTGGCCCTGATTCAGGTTTTTCTCTAAGAAGGCGTCCATTCCAGCTTGTATGGTTTCTCTTGCTTCCCTTGAAGCAGGATCATGACCAGATACAGCTATAATTGGTATATGCACACCATATTTCCTCTCCACTTTCCTAATCTCTCTAGTTGCTTCATATCCATCCATTTCTGGCATCTGTTCAGAAAGATAGCTGTATTAGGAGTGAACCATTTGCGATTTTGCGTCATGGAAGGCTCATCAATAATAAATTTACCTGGCAGTCCATGAATATGTAGTCAAACGGGAGCATATCTACTGAACCTCCTTGTTGCTCTCTTTGCGTAAGCCATTCACTGACTAGACTCACAGCTTCTTTTCCACTGTGGCATTGTTTGACCTCAGACACTCCCATCTTCTTCAGCTTTCTTGTTGCAACTGAAGATGTTATACGATTATCATCAACCACAAGAACACTCTTTCCTGTTAAGAATTCATCATCGTTCGCTCTGGAAGTTCCTTGCTCGTCCTCTAGGTTCCCAATAGGCTTTCGACCAGTACGCACTGACTTGACCCAAGTCTCCTTCTCTGAAGGTGTTGGTGCCATTATTGTCTTGCCTAGCTTTTTGTTGTACCTTGAGCTCGGTCCCTCTTCTTGGATTTCACAAGGTGGTGATGTCTCTGCAACAAGAGAATGTCTGAGTAGCGATTCCCTTTGCAGCTCAGTAGGTGCTCCTTTTGGATCAATTCCTCCAAACTCAGGCAACATCTTCAGCACTCGGTTAAGACGCGATCCGTGCAAGGGTTTCAAACAAGTAATGTCCCCTCTCTCACTTGCGCGACCGCTCGGTTCGTTAAGCCAAACAACTTTACAGGATATGCCATGGTGCAAGCCTCTACGAAAGTGTTGGACAATGTCGTACATCTCGGAAAATGGTCCGGCTTTTGCATCAATCACGAGAAGGACAAGTGCAGAGAAACTGTTGCTTCTCCTTCTAGGAGCTTGGCTTCTGGAATCAATACCGTCCATGCCAATCAAAGGCAACTCCCTCGAGCTCGGACTTGATAATTCGTTTCTCAAACTAGACTCTGCTCTTCCCATGGAACTCTGAGGTGAAACCCCAAAAAGTCTCTCCAAGGCATGATTCAAATGCTCCCATTTTTCCACCACTGTGACTTTGATTCCCAGAAGCTTTATGTTTTTCTCTGTAACTCTCCTGCGTTCTTCATCTTTCAGCAGGAGAACCACTCGAGAAGCTTCCTGCTTTGGACTCGAGCTGAGGCAGTTGTTGAATCTTGGGCTCAGGTTGCGTATGTTCATGCTACCTCCCAAAGAAGTGTTTACAGTGAGACCGAGGTTGGGCGTGGATATGTAATCTCCTCCTGCTTCGATGTCCTGTCTCAGTTTCATGTCACTCACCGGAGACTCTGAGGTTGTCAGTAAAACATTGAACTGGAAACAGGTTCCCTTCTCCCCCATCGCCTTGTCAGTGATTCTAATCTCTCCTCCCATTAATCGTACCTAATATAGCATTTATTAGAAGAAGAAGAAGAAGAAGAAGAAGAAGAAGAAGATGCATTCGAGAATCAACGGTTTTAGTTGCTTACCAGAGACTGCACAATCCCGAGTCCTAGTCCACTTCCTTGCTGTCCTTGAGCTGTTTCTCTTACCTGAACATAGTTTTCAAACACCGATTTACGCATCTCCACAGGTATCCCTTTGCCTGTATCGTCCACTTCAAACACGAATTCCATCGTGTTGGCATTGTTTCTTATGGAATTCGAAATCTCCATCTCATAGGTTGATGACTGGTCTTTATTATTCTTGCACAACATACACTTTAAAAACTTGGATACACTGCCTTTAGGGTCCGATGCCAAGACCACAGAGCTCTTTGAACCCGGCCTCTGAGCCCAAGCTCGGATCGAAATGTGCCCCTCGGCTGTGAACTTGACCGCGTTGCTGACAAGATTGTTCAGAATTTGCTTCAGTTTGCCACTATCCCCTCTCACATTCGAGGACTTGAAGATGGAGCCATCGTGCAGATCCAAAACCACATCAACCCCTTTCTTCATCGCCATAGGATGGAAAAAATCGACCACGTCTTCAAGAAGCTTCGCCAGGTTGAACTCTTGTTCCTCCAAATGCATCTTCCCGCTTTCAATTTTGCTCATGTCCAATACAGAGTTAAGCAGAGCTGTTTTTGAAAGCCATGATGACAAAGACTTTCCTGTCAGGGACAAACATAATAAGAGAAATTAAGATCAAGAATCAGAGTCTTACCAACCAGATCCTCGGTGCATACATTCACTTGCTTAAGATTAGTGTCTAGCTCGGAGCCAGGTCTGACTTCTTCGCGGCATAGATCAATCAGACCGGTGATCCCCGCAAGGGATCCTCTAATGTCGTGGCTAGCACTTGCAAACGCTTGAGTCTTGTTCATGCTCTTCCTCTCGGCCTGTTGTGTTGCTTCCATATGGTTTTTCAGCCTCGAAAGCATATGCATCTCTCTTCTCGCTGCTCGCACCATAAACACCACAAACCCTGGAGGCCAGCACAAGGCATAAAACGTCGTCACAATAAGCAGATATATCGCCGCATTGTTGATGCTTGTTCCTCCTCCTTTGTTGGGAAACATGAGTGTGTATCTCTGGTTTAAAGACCATTGGAAACAAAGTGATGATGAATCTATATTTCCATCAACTGAAAAAAAAAAAAAAAAGATGATATATTATTTTATTTACCAGAGGCACGCCGGAAACTTCAAGAACAGAGCAAAAAGCTTGGAATTTCGAGCTTCTGATCTCCACCTCGTAGCCACCGGAACTGCAATTTCCGAGGATGCATTGAGACCGCACGGATTTTGGTTCTCTACCGAAGCAAATCGAGCCATTGGAGATGAAGAAAGAAGCATTCAGTGAACCTTCACGAACAAGCACCGCCCCGTCTTTACTCCACATGTAAAGCTCTCCGCCGTGAAGATTCAAACGGGTTAAGACACCGGTTAAAGACTTAACCGGAAACCCTAACGAAACAACTCCTTTCTTGCTGTTCAAGCTAACCACGCTCTGAAACAGAGTCTCGTTATCTTGTCCTCCCAAACCAGTTCCCACAAAGGTGGTAGTGTGATTTCTCTGTGCTGCTTGGAACCAATCTGTATGGGTTACATCTAACGGCTGAGATCTCGTTGCATTACCGCTGAGACTACCGGTTCTCTGATCAACGGTTTGAGTGTACCAAGTGTAGTCTCCACCACTTGAATTCGACGAAGAATTGGCAAAAACTGCGAAACTAGTGTTTAGTTCTGTGATGTAAGAAAACAAGAGACCGTCCGTACTACTAATGTACGAAACTTGTGAGACACGAGGGATCGTTGAATAAGCTTGAAACAACACTGGTGCGATCTGAAAAACAATATCAATGAACAACATTTTTCGAAAAAATATATATATATTATCGTTATGTAATAACTAAAGTTATCGACAACCTGTGTTTGAATCTCTGTGAAATGGGTATTGTTGTTGGTGAGATGAGAATCTACAACGCTGGCTAAACTGATTGTAGATGAATTTGTCTTTGGATAGATGAGTTTTCCGATGTTTTGGATTTCGGAAACTAGACTTGACCGGAGATCTTCAGTGAGTAAAGCGACGTCGTCTGCTATGTCATACTTGGTTGTTGTGGACCACCAAATCACGATCGGTATGCACCCGAAAACAACCTAATTAAATACACGTTAATTGAAGGTTAACATGATGGAGTTTTCATTATACATTTGTTTTTCTGTGCGAACGAAGACACGGCAAGGGAACAAAAGACAAATAACCTAACAAATTAAATTAAATTTGTGGACGGCTAAAACAAAAAACAAAGACGAAGAACTTTAATCAATGAAAAAACAACAACAACAACAACAAAAGAAAAAAAAAGCAAACAAATTAAATCATAAAACCCTAGAGGCACGGAAATATAATTAAAAGACATAGATTATATATCATCTAATAATAGCCACACAAGATTAAGAAAGTGAAATCATCGTATGAACACAAAACCCTACTGACTAACCTAATTTCTTCTTTTTAATTTTTAAAATTAAGGCATATATCCAACGATGATAAAAATAATTTAGATGGAACAAAAAAAATACCAGGACGACGAAGACGACTAGTGGACGAGAAGCCAAAAACTTTGTAACTTTCACCATCACTTCTGTAAATTTGAAGATCCAAAAAAACAAAACACAAGAAAGATCAAACTAATTAATAAGTGTATCTATTTATCCCTTCATAACTTTTGATTCTCAAGATCCCTTTCTATATATATTTTTTTTTTCTTCAAAATTTGCCAAAACAATATCAAACTTTCTCATTAAAAAGTTAAATCACCATCTTTAAAAATAATTGCCAAAAAAAATATAATGCTATGTTGCCGTATCGGTTAAAAAATTTCTCCGACTAGAATGGATTTTCTCCGACAAAACAGTTTCTCCCGGCTAAAACATGATTTTTTGGCTAACATCCAACCGAGTGTTACAAAGACGTAAAAAATGGCTAATGGCCCACACGAGCGTGGTCAGGTGGTAGGTGGAGTGGTAGGGTCCCTCCCCATATTGGTATCAACCAGGGTTCGACTCTAGCCCTCTACGCTGGCCCCCGAAACAATAGCACAAACGTGTGGGAAATATGGGCTTGGGCCGAAGGCTCAAGCAATTAACCTGATAGTCCGGTAGTAGGCGAATTGGCTACCCGCTGCCACTTAATCGATCGACAATAACTCGGGTGTGACGTATGGCACGATCCCCTGGGGCTGAACCAGATAGCCACCGTTATACATTTAACCTTGATGAAACTTGTTGTTTAACAAGACGCTAGATTTCATAAATTGCTTTATATATGGCTCGTATAAGTTTTTTCAGTTTGATCCTTGGTATTTTGTCTAGAACACAACGTGCTTTGTTCCAAAAAAAAAACGTGCATGCATATATACATCCACGTGTAAAATACTATATATGACGACAAAAAAATGTAAAATACTATATATGACGACAAAAAAATGTAAAATACTATAGATTATATAGATCTTCCACCAAAGAAAATCTTAAACTCAAGTGCAATATTAATATTACGAATATTTATGAATTTATTTTATGTATCACAAAGGGGAAAAAGAAAGGTTAGTACAAACAAATCATGGTAATAAATAAAAACAATCCTCTCATTTTAGGAAACAATCTCAGGCATTAGGATTTAAGTTTCAACCTACATCTATTTCATTCAATCGAAATTCATGTAAATTATACATAAAAAAAATCAAGGATTTAAATCTCAGATAACACGAAACTGTATTTAATTTCACCCGAAAAAAGAGAGGAACAAAATAAACAAGTTAATCAAGTAATTCCAGTGAAACGGGCAAAAAAATTTTTTTGAATTGAATGTAAAATTATATTCGAACCAAAAAAATCGTTTTTACAATAAATAGATCTTTTGGCTTAAAGGTTTAACAGAAAATTTTGTTGAGAAAGTTTGATTGAGAAGCTTTGCTAATCTTTGCTCGATGGGTTCTTCAAGGTGGTCGTGTGGCAAACCACGCGATTAAAGCGTCGTCATACGATCAGTTTTTGGTCTTCGGTCTTGCGGATTAAAATGATATAGCCTTTGTAAAACATATATAAACATCTATCCAAGAAATTTAAAAACACTATTATTAGTTTTTCATGTTAAATTAATTTTTACTATCTATGATTTAATTACTTTATACTTTAACCAAAAAAGATTTAATTACACTAAAATATTGAACATATTTTAAATTACTGGTCCTTTACCAAAAAAAAAAAACTTCGGATGGGAACAACAATCCATCAGTTGCTACTTGCTAGGGACGAACGCGATTCTGGTCGACAAATTTTCATATGAGCGTTTTAACAAAACATAATAATAATAGTCAGATGAGTATACTGCATGGATCTGTTTTTTTTGTCTACTTTGCCAATTTATCTAACGTATTGATTATGTTGTAGTATAAAAAATTATTATTAACTTAAATATTAATTTAATATTTTTGGAAAATATTTGACATAGTAATTTTGATGTGAAATTTCTAAAAATCGTGGAGACAATGCATCACTTTGTCTTATGTAAATTTGACATGTTTTTCATGAATTTTGACATTACGTAATCAATGCAGAGTGAAGTTTTATTTTATTATCTATACTAATGTAAAGATTATTATAATTACAAGAAAAAGTGTAAACGTTATGTTTCGTTTAACAAGAATCTCCAGCATCTATCCAGAAAAAAAAACATAACATTACTTTTAGACTTTTAGTTAGGCATGACTACGGTTACGGTTAATGCGGTTAATGTTTTTTAACCACCAGTTACGGTTATAAATTTTTTTAACCTTAACCTTAACCGTTTAATATACGGTTAAAACGGTTACGATTAAATACGGTCCGGTTAATACGGTTACGGTTAAATACGGTTACGGTTACTTGATGACAATAAACGGTTAATATAACGAGATATAACTAAATAATTAAAAAAATTTATATACTAGTTTTCATTCCACCTAATCCATGACTCCACAATTTGTTTTTCTTTTAATTTTATATATTTCATCATAACACTGTTTTGTTAAAATATTATTTATATTTGTTAGAAAAATATTAATTAGTTTAGCATGTTTAAGTTTTAATTAATATTTCTTGTTTTTAATATTTGCATTTGCTATTGGTAAATTGATTATACATAATTTTTCTTTGAATTTTTAATTTTACAGAACTAATTTTAATTATTAGTATATATAATTTTATTTTTAAAACGGTTACGGTTAAAATTTTACGATTTTAACCTTGCGGTTAACCAACGGTTTTGATACGATTACGGTTAATTAACGGTTACGGTTAATAATTGTTTTAACCATAACTAATATATTTTTACGGTTAACGGTTATAATTTTTAACCGTCTCGCACGGTTATGATTTGAAAACGGTACGATTACGGTCCAAAATACGATTACGGTTCCATTTTGGTCATGCCTACTTTTAATCGTTCATGTTGAATTTATTATTTATATTATATAATTATTTGATTTAGAAGGTCTGGTCAAAAAAGGGTGGTTAGTGTAATTCCATCAAAAGGGGAGCAGAAGTTCTTCGTTATGTAAAAAAGAAATTATCTGCTTGGCCCAATAGCTTTAAATTTGACATTTTCATAGCCATCACCAACCAACACTCAAGCCCACATATATAGATCGTTGGGGGTCCTTATATAATGTGTGGCTATACAATTATTTTTTGGTAAACTATGTTTATATATATATACTAGATACTCAAATACAGTGATACTTCATAAGCCCATGTGATTTGAAGGGGTCAATGTGGCAATTATGGGTTATGGTTATACTTATATCTAATCATGTTTACGTTACGTTTATTTTTAATGAGGTTAATGTGTGCAATTAGGCTGAAGTCTAATCATGTCGTCCGAACCTATATAAAACAGGTTTAATTAGTGTTAAAAACAAAGATTGTACCTCGAGAATTCAGGATTTTAGTTCAAGTATAATCGGATTTTGAATTAATTTTCGCACAACCGAAATATTTTTTTTTCTTGATTTATTATTTTCGCAGGCCCGATTTAAGTGGGGGACAAGGGGTGCGACCGCCCCAGGACCCAACTCTGTATCCTAATAATTAAGCGCTCCGATTTTTTTTTTATATATATTTTTTTAGTAATAAAATAATAAAATTTAGATTAAAAAGGGTCCATAAAATTATTTTTTATGTATTTTTTATAAAACAATTCTACAAAAACATTACACAAAAATATTTTTTTTAAAAACAAATTAGTATAACATCTTTAAAAAAAAAATTAAGGGTCCAAATTTTCTTTTGCTTTAGAACCCATAATAATAATGAGCTGGCCCTGTATTTTCGAATCCCATTTAAGCCATACTCGAGCCAAAAATATGTTTTTAGTCCCAATCTTTTTCTAGACACTCCAAAGTGGGGCTGATAATTGGAGTGTACCATGTGAAATAAGTCTTGACATACTCACAAATGTCCTACGAAGAATACATCGGGGACCATCCACTTGGTGTATCTTTATGCTTTTTTATTAAAACGCTAATCGTAACCGCCAAACGAAGTGCATAATAGCGGCTGCTACTATTAAGATAAGATTCTGTCCTGTGAGAGATAAAAGCCCATGAAACCTATATATATATATTATCAAAAAATCTGTGAATTCAGACTCCTTTTTTATTCACATGTTTTCCCAATTATTGCCATTCCCTTTTTTTATTTTAGCTGTCAAGTCCAGAGTACACCTTTGGATCGATTCTTGTCTCCACAACTAAAATTAAATCATTTTCGATATTCCGATCGAATTTATTTAATACTTATTTATTTATTTTCGCTGAGTTTTTTTATTGCATTATTCACAAAACTTTTCAGCAAAGCATTGCCAAGCTGGTGCATGGCCCTCCTTTACGATGGTTATTTTTATTTTTTTCCTTCCAAATATTTAATATATGTTGATGACGATCTATTTCCTTACAAAAAATATTATATAGTATCAGATGACTTCTAAGTTACCGGTACTGCAAGTCCATACAAATTTTGGGTTACTGGTACTGCAAATCCATACAAATTTCAAATTGATTGCTCTTAAGGTATTTTCACGATTTTTGACTCATGATTTTTAAAACGGGTTAAATGAGATCAACGTTTTAAGAAAAAAATACAATAAAAAAGAAGAACAAGTGTCATATATGTTTTTTGGGTCGTGTTGGATTTGATTGTAATCAGGTTCAAATTCGGTTTAGTATCAAATTTATGTGGTTAACAGTTAACTGATACACAGTACACAGTAAACCGAATAAAATTAATTTTATGTCATTTTAGGTTTTGAAGTATAAATATGTGTGTTTTGAAGTTTTGAACTTTCAAACTTTATTTTTCGTAGATATATGTTTTGGAGATATATGTTTTGAAGTTTATTTTATTTTATGTCATTTTAGGTTTATTTTATGTCATTTTAGGTTTATTTTTGTTTCAAACTTTATTTTATGTCATTTTAGGTTTTGAAGTTTTGGAGATATATGTTTCGAACTTTATTTTTCAAAGAAATATAGAATGATGTCTTAGTTTTGAAAACATCTGATGCTATATATATGATATTTTTCGTAGGAAAATAGATCGCCAGCCCTTATATCTAAGTAGAGAAAATCTATGTACTAATTATATAACGATCTTTTAATGACGTCAAAACAAATAACTAACTACTATATTATATTTATAATCTAACAACCTCGTTTTCATAATAAGCACTTGTTTATTTCAGAAATAAACGAATATAACAAGGCATATATTGCTTAACGTATAGATCAAAAAACTTTAATAACAGATTAAAAAGAAGAACTTGGAAATTTAATATTGTTAGTTTTTTTGAAAAAAATAGGGCTTTTTGTGGAACTGCACATGGATAACTCAGTCATTCCCACGTGGAATCTAATCCGAGAACACGTGCCTTTCCACAGAGGTCTCTCTGACCTTTTTTGATTAGTTTTCAGCTGATAGAAAGAAAAAAGAAGAAGAAAAAAAACTAAACACAAAAAAATTCAAAATCTAAAGAGGTCTAAATTGTGTGAATTTGTGCGTAACAAGATTCTTGGTTTGATGCTCAGCGTTAATAAAAACAAAACAAAAAAAATAATGACGTCCGTATTTGAAACTGTGAGATTTAAAATCTTGAATTCAAATAGTATTCATTAATCGTTCAGACACTTATTTTGTTCTATCCAAAACCAATGTCTTGGGATAAGGTTCCTTTTGCCAAGCATTTTGTAATCGGTTAGCACCCAAAATAAGATAATACAGTACATATACTTTGTACGCCCACTCGAAAAAATATTAACTACTGGTATGATTTCTCTGGAACCATGCAACGGATAATGGTATCACCATATATAGTATGTTGATGATTAAATGAAGCTCAAAATAGAGATACCCTTTACAAAGAAAAATCATAGTTGAAGAAGCTACTTGAACCTTGCTCAAATTAGAGATAACCAGTTTAACTTGTTTGGCGATTTTGATAAGGTTGGACATTAAAAAAATAAACTGAAATCAAATAGTTTTTTTTTTTCTGAATGGAGTATTTTTTTTATTTATCTTTTGGACATTATACTGTTTAAATTGAACTATTTCCTTTCTGATTTGGTTGTTAATTAGCTTTGGGCACGAGTTACGGCTTACGAATCAGTAAAGATCGGTTTAGCTGTAATTATCATAATTAAATTTCAACATACTGTAAGTATTTATTTCGTGGTAGCTAGTATATGAGCATATCTTATTACTACTATATATGGGTTTTTAATGAGATTTTGTTATGGCAACTAGGATTTAACCCGCGCTAATTATAGCGCGGAGTAATTTTTTTTTTGAAATTTAATAAAATTGTTTTTATCTAAATTTTAAAATATACCTAACTAATGATCATAGATAAATGTGTCAATTTGTAATAATTTGTCTATATAACCCGTTTTGCATTGAATTAAAATATTATTCGTACTAACCCGCAAAAAACTTATAATCTTAAAAACATAACTCTAATATGCTTTGTTAATGACTCTAGTTTTTGTGATTAGTCTACAAACTCTTAAAAAAATATAGTTTTCTTGGGTCTAACTTTTTATAAAATTAGCAAACAAATAATTTCAACTTTTGTTTTGATATATATTCAAATAAAATATAATAAATTATAGTGAAAAATTTATCAAGATTTTGAATAGATTTTTTTCTTTGAAATCATTTGTAATAGCAAGATTTTGAATATATTTTTTTCTTTAAATTCATTTGTAATAGTAAGATTTTGAATAAGAATTGATTATTATTTTAAAATATATAGTATTAAAAATAATTAAGAAATTAAATAATAAATAACCTCTTTAATGCAAAATATATACTTTCCATATTCTAATCAATAATTTTAAAATACTATTATATCATTTCCTATTTCAATTATTCTTTGTTATTTGTAATGGTATTTCATGTAATAACTTACAAAACAAAGTTCATTTTTAAAAATGTCTTATTAAATAATATGATAGAGATGCATATATGCGATACGATTACGTCATTGTGTGCCTCTCGGATACAAACATGTTTAAAGAGTGGGGGCCGTTAATTACGTTTAATCAAACCTCAACTTTAAATACGGTGTATTTTGTATTTTTAAACTTTACAACTACTGTGATATACGGAGTAGTATATTAAAGTATCTTCTTGATGTCATTATAATAACAGATAGATTCCCAGTGCTTTAATTAAATTTACTCGAACCATCCTGGCAAAATCTGTGACCACTAGCTTTAAACATAACGTCTCGATCCATGACAGTATCTGGTATATATATACGTATGTGCCCTATATGTAAATACATGGAAATTTTGAAAATGTCACTTAAACAGTTAAACGTTAATGGTGGAGTCGACTTGTTTCTATCTTACAGTCATCCAAAATTTTACATTTTATTGGCAAACAGAACATTTGGAGAAAAACATGTATTTCCTATTAATTATTCGTTGTGCCATGCAAGGATAAATGAATCAAAAGAAAACAACTACGTGAGTAAGAGGGAAATAATAATAAAATGTGTGTTTAGCAAAATATTATGGTTATTGGAATTTGAAAGCTATATGAGTTATGATATATAGCTTTCAAATTCCAATATAGTTATCGATCGCTAAAATTTTTTAAAATAGAATTGATTTATCATTTGTTTTTTAACTGCGTGAATGTTTTACATTCCATTTTCGTTTTTCTACTAAAGTAAAGATTCTATGCCAACGTCGAGTCAAAGAATATATATAGTTCTCAGTATAATAGAAATTAAGAGACTGAAATATAGCTCATATATATTACATAATCATTTAGTCTTTTTTTTGTTCTTGTTGTTGGATTATAGTGATTTTCTTATCCAGGAAAATAGAGTTCCCAGTTATCAGGGCTAACTGTCCCTTCACAGAAGAAAATAATCTTATGAGAAGAAATGGAATAACATTGCAAAGTATAAATTTATTTGATTTAATTCAAAGAAATTTATTTGATTTAATTCAAAGGAAGTCGAGGCACAACATGTGTTCATGTTCCAAAAAAAAAACATGTGTTTTTTCCACTTCTGCATTCATTTCTTTATCTTTGAGCCTGTCTTTTTGTTTTTGCCCTCTTCTTATTTGATGTACCTCAAGTCCATCATGTATATATATAACGGGTATTTTTCTCCTATTTTTTTATATAATCATTTTGTAATGATAATTTTTTAAAAAAGTTATGACACTATGGTGAAAAACCATTGTAAATAGAATTGTATATAAAAAAATATAGATTTTATACTTTGCCAATTTTTTGTAATATGTGATCAAAATATATATACACCATTTTTATAATATTTTTAATTATAAAGTAGAATGTATATTTTATCTTAATTTATGTATGTTTATACCGATAAGGTTTCAAGTTACAGGTTGTAGTGTAATAATAAAACTGTAATTCATCTTTTTCGGACTCCTCTAAAATCATCAACGCTATCTCCTCTAACTCTAATTCATCTTTTTCGGATCTACATGGTATCTTTGCAGATATTAGCTCAAACTTACCTTCTTTTGATGCTATTGTTTTTAAGTGTATTCCTAGGCCGACTCATTAGCTAAACAAGCCTTAAACTTGTTCATCGTAAGCTCATGTACAATTTAAGTATGAATGAAAATCATTCTTCATTTAAAAAAAAAAAATTAATTAAGTCAGGCTATAATGGAATCTTCCGCAATTATTGCGATGGCCGCTGCTCCAATCAGATTAAAATCTCTACTGCTCCCGCTTTCGCCTATTTTTCTCATTATTGTGATTGCAGTTTGATTTTATTCATAAATTTATAAAATTTAAACGACCAATAGTATGTTTGGATCCAAACACAATCCTATGTCATTCTTCAGAAATATATAGCTTGGATGGTATATATATAGTGAAAAAAAAGTAATAAAACAATTAGAGATTTTGCGGTTCTAAAAAAAAACAATTAGAGATTTATACTGAATAAATATTAATATAGAGTTAAAGATGGTATATACATACGTGGAAGCATAAGTGTTGTATAATTAACAAAAATTGTAGCTTGGATGATTTTCAAATTTTGTATTTAAATTTTAGTGGTTTTGAAAAATACAAATATGTATCCAATATATTTGCATGTGTTATCATATGAGGGGGGGAAAACTTATTACCCCAATTTGATGCTATTTGTGATATGTTTTTTATTCTGATTCAAAATACCAAAAACCACGATTGTGGCAAATGCCCTTTATCAAAAAAAAAAAAATATATATATATATATATATATATATCAATGTGTGGCAATGCACAGCGCTGATCTGTACATGTACCAGTCCTTTCGTTCATTGGTTAACCTATACTTGAAAATGACACGTGTCGCAAAATTAACTGGACTATTTCTGACGTGGCAATGCATTTTAATTATTTGATTTGACAAGATTAGGCATCGTTGTCAGAAAATTTGACTAATTAAACAGAGCCACACAAAAACAAGAAAAACAAATTGAGTAAGGTCCGTATCATATTTGCTCACACAGTACGTAATTCTATATTAAGTTTAAAACCAATAGACATACTATTGTCCAATTTAATCACTCGACATAAAGGATAAAAAAAATATTAAACCAAATATAAATTTGTGAATGATTAAAAATCGAAAAGCACGATTCTTGTCTTGCTCCTTACAGCTTACAAGATAATTAAGAACCAAACCACCTTTTTCGTTAAAACAAATCATAATGTTAGATGCTTAGAGCTAATTAAAGTCTGATGTTACCACTTGACTTACCCCTCTAATAATCTACTTAATTACAGTAATTTGTATGTGCCTATTGAGTCACTGACCAATCACCTTTCGCACCACGTACGTATTTTATTTGATGAGATTAATTTTGTTTGGTTTAAATTATAGATAACACTCATTCTTTTAAACTAACTATAGCTACAAATAATTATCAAGCGTATGATGGTTAACTAGTTCGATAAGATTTCAGAATTCGAATTTTGAATATAAACAAAACAATTTTCATCAAATCAAATTTGAACTTGGCTTTTGGTTAGTTTTTGCCTATTTAGTGTAAGTAAATCGGGTCGGTTTAAATGATCTTGTCATAACACGTATATCATCCAAGTAGCATGTTGGTTTGCAGAAACGTTTAATCTTAATCCTGGTATTAACTAGATTTAAGTAAACGCATGAGACACCTAACTGATAGATAATGAAATAGAATAAAGGTATCCATTGTTTATTCCAACGTGTTCGATAATCATAATTGAATTATATAACATGCAAAATATAATGTATCCACTATCTAAGCATTATAGCGTGCCACTATATGCAAATATTCACATGGCCAAGACTCAAACGTTGCGTTATCAACATTACATGCTCAATTTTTAAAAATTTTCTTTCTTCTAAATAATACGAAGAAGGAAAAATAGAGTTAAACAAATACAAATGCGTGGTAATTATATGATATAAAGACATTATTTGATTAGTAATCGAAAACTGAGGAATGACAGTGTGAAACCTAAAATATGACTTTCCATCGAAGAGAGAGAGAGAGAATATGTAAAAGAGAAATGGTGCCAGCTACGAATTTGAAGGATCAAAGCTTTCTCTTAAGGCGAAAGCTGTCATCTCTTCTCTCTCTCTCTCTTCCTTATAGTGCTCTGTTTCTCTCCACAATCACACACACTCTCTCTCCCAATCTTCCTTTACATTCACTTCTTGGAGGAGAAGAAGCAAGGAATTTTGGGGGAGAGATTTGAAAGTTCTTGATGATTGATTAAATCCAAAAGCTTTTTCCACAAAACAAACCAATGGCGGTTTTTCCTAACGTTAATGGCGATAAGAAGCACTGGTGGTTCACTCAAAGAAAGGTCAGAAATGTTCTATCTTCTTATTGAGGATTAATATTCGATTCAAAGATTTTAAATTTCTTCTTCTTCCTTGCATCTTGTTTTTTTTGTCTCTCAGCTTGTTGATAAGTACATTAAAGATGCAACGACTTTAATGGCGACTGAGGAGCTAAACGACGTCACTTCAGCTGTTCATTTACTCGACGCAGCGTTGTCCATCTCGCCGCGTTTGGAGACGGCGTTAGAGCTCAAGGCTAGATCTCTGCTCTTCCTCCGTCGTTTCAAAGAAGTCGCCGATATGCTCCAGGATTACATTCCCAGTCTTAAGCTTGCCGTTCACGACGAAGAAGCACCCGCTTTATCGGAAGGCTCCTCCTCCTCCTCCTCTCGCGACGGAGTTAAGCTTCTCCCCGACGCGTCTTCGCCGGGACATGACTCGGCGTTTAAATGCTTCTCTGTTTCTGATTTGAAGAAGAAAGTGATGGCAGGGATCTTTATGAAATGCGACAAAGAAGAGCAATGGAGGTATTTCACTCGTTTACTTAGAATAAACGCACCGCGTAAAACGCAACCGTTGATTTTTAAAACGCTGGATTTTGTTTCAGGTACGTTGTGTTGGGGCAAGCTTGTTGCCATCTAGGACTAATGGAGGATGCGATGGTTCTACTTCAAACCGGGAAACGTCTCGCCTCCGCCGAGTTTCGCCGCCGGAGTATTTGCTGGTCCGACGATAGCTTCATACTCCTCTCCGAATCCTCCTCCGCGTCTCCACCACGCAACCTCACGGAGGGCGAGAATTTCACTCACCTCCTCGCTCACATAAAGCTCCTTCTCCGTCGTCGCGCCGCTGCAATCGCCGCACTCGATGCAGGGCTTTTCTCTGAGTCAATCCGTCACTTCTCGAAGATCGTCGATGGTCGTCGCCCTGCGCCTCAAGGATTCCTCGCCGAATGCTATATGCATCGGGCCGTCGCGTATAGATCGGCCGGTAGAATCGCGGAGGCGATCGCCGATTGCAACAAAACCCTAGCTCTTGAACCGTCATGTATCCAAGCGCTGGAGACTAGAGCCGCACTTCTGGAAACAGTACGGTGTTTTCCGGATTCGCTTCACGATTTAGAACACTTGAAGCTTCTCTACAACACAATTTTACGAGATCGGAAACTTCCAGGTCCGATATGGAAGCGGCACAATGTGAAATACAGAGAAATCCCTGGGAAATTGTGCGTGTTGACAACCAAAACGCAGAAACTGAAGCAGAAAATCGCAAACGGAGAAACTGGGAATGTCGACTATTACGGTTTGATCGGAGTCAGACGCGGATGCACCAGATCAGAGCTCGACCGAGCTCATCTATTGTTGTGTCTGAGATACAAACCCGATCGAGCCTCGTCTTTCATCGAACGGTGCGAGTTCACCGAGCAAAACGACATCGATTCGGTTAGAGATCGAGCGAAGATGTCTTCGCTGTTGCTTTACCGCTTGATTCAGAAGGGATATTCCGCCGTGACGGCGATCATAGCCGAGGAGGCGACCGAGAAGCTGAGAAAGAACATTGCGGCGGCTCAGGCTCAGGCTCCAAAGCCAATACAGAAGACTGAAGAACGCAAACCGGTTGAAAAATCCGGTTCGATTAAGATAACCGGAAACATTGAACCGAAACCGGTTAATTCCAATGCTTATCAAGGAGTTTTCTGTAGAGATCTCGCTGCTGTCGGGAATCTACTAACTCGGGCTGGTTTTAACCATCCAATCCCGGTTAAATACGAAGCTCTCACCTGCTAAACAAACATTGAACCGTACAGAAAGAAAAAATAAAAGCAGAAGATAATAATCCCTAAAATATATAATGTATTATGAATGCAAATGAAATATTGTAGGTACAGTATTTAAGACTATTCCACTGCTGGAAAATTTTGTCACTTTACTATCTTCGATGTTCGTCTCTTTCTATCTGATTTTCTTTTAATGTGTGCATGCATATAACAAAGTCACAGAAGCTAAAATTTACTCACGCAAATTAATACTATTAGATTAAAATGTTCTTTTATTCAATACTCCCTCCGTTCTGAATTAACCGATGTTTTAGAGAGTTTTTTTTTTCACAATTAAATGATGTTCTCAGTTACCAATGCAAAATTAAATGATTTTTTATTATTTTTGACCAATTATATTTTATAGATTATTTGTTCATTGGTTCAGATGAATAATAAATGAGGTTTTAGTATAGAAAAAAACAAAAATTAATTGTTTCTTTAATTTGTGTGCATACTATTAAAACATCACTTAATTCAGAACAGAGTGAGTATTAGATTAAAAACAGAGTTTGTTACTAGAACAAAACAGAGCATCAACTATAATAAGCAACATCAAAACTCCTAATGATAAGGGTCACTAGATGTTGGTTCAGGAGAAACATCTAGTTATTAGAATTGCGCTAATGGGTTGAAAAATACAAATCGCCAGGAGAAACAAGAGTTATGTTGCTTGATACAGACACAGATTCCCATTCTGACAATGTGTTACCATCAATTGAGGACGGCCCATATTGAAAATGAAAAAGAACGATCATCCAACTCTACCATGGCTTCTTCTACCATAGCTGCGTTGCTCTCTTTCAATGTTTTGGTTGACAAATCACTCTTCTGGTTCAAATCCGATTTGCTTCCAATCGGTTATCAATCACTTGGTTCTATCCAATTTGGTTTTTTTTTTTTCATCTAGAATTTGATCACATATTTCTTCATCTAATTTGTTATCTTTAGCTAATTTTATGCCCGATAATTTGTATAGATTCTGAATTATCAAGATATAAAACAATGATCTACACTGCTAATTCAAAAATCTTTTCAACATGTCCTCATTCTTGATAAAATTATTAAACAATATAAACCTAAAATGATAGAGTAATGATGTACGACAAGAACCAGAATTGAACTTATGACATAGGGGTCTTTTAACTAGGTTTTGTTTTTGGGATAAACATGTATTAATCTTAAAACGCGGTTACAACCCAAATTAGAGAATTTAACTAGTTCATCACAACTAATTCCAAAAAAAAAAGTTACAACTAAAATGATCTTACATGGTCATTATTTAGAAGTTAGATGAAGAGGTTTGGCGAATGGGAAAGACCAGCCTAGTGATGTTTTATAGTAATTCATCAAGTAGGTTGTTGCCGAGATACTTCATATCGTTGCAAAATCATGTCTTTTCAATCGACAAAAACATATAGAGTTTCTTTACCAATATGTGACAACGATTTCTTCATTTCATCGAATTTTAGCATGTTTTGGATAAAACTCATAGTGACGATTATTTAGTAGGTATGTTTTTAGTACTTTCAAGTTTAATTTATTAATTTACATGTTTATATATATGTTGTATTGTTGAAGGCTTACATAATATATGAATGTTTAGGTAGATTTGATGGACATAGTGTTAATGTTGCTAAAATAAATCTTGGAAAGAGTTCGAAGAAGAAGGATACAAAAAAGACAGCGAAGAGAAAAAATTAGGAAAAGAAGTTGAAAAAGAGAGTGAATCTGGCTAGGAAAAAAGAAGAAGATGAAAACGAAGTAAAAAACATATAGCAGACCATCTCTTTTTGGTATAGGAATCGTAAGTTATAACATTAGTTCAAATGTTAGTTTCTACTTGTTCGTGACATATTTTTGGTTAATATTTTGAATAGTTGTAATAATGTTCACTTGAGATATGAATTGTCAGAAACTACTGCTATGACCTATATCACAGTTGATCGATTTATATTAAAAAGTAATAAACATGTTGTATATAATTTGGTTGATTTTTACACTGGGAAAAGACATGTTTATCTTTGCCCAAAACATGTGATGAAGTCCAGAATTTCTCGGTTATTGGAAAAGTAGGTCATATTATACAAGGTTACATGCATATTTCAGGTTTTATATGAAATGTAGGTTCTTATATCATATAAATGTAGAAATGTAGGTATTATTTGATATGTAACGATGTTCATTTACTTTTCATCATTCGCTATTTTGTTGCATGAAATAATATCATTTTTCTTTTAACAGTATTTGGTACAGTCGGCTGTAGATGGCTATAACGTTTGCATCTTCGCATATGGCCAAATTGGTTCTGAAAAAACATTCACGATGTATGGCGTTAGAACAATCCTGGACTCACGCCTCGAACTACAATGGAACTATTCAGAATATTAAACCGAGATAGCAACATATTTTCATTTTCTATAAAGTAATTTGTTATCCTAATATATGTAATGAATCTTGTGATAAAAGATTATGGCACTAATCAAGAAATTATGCAAGTGAATATGGTGTAGCATCATCAAATATGAATCACATTTAAATACATTATATTCACATGATTATTCATTTCAGATGATTCTGATTTTGTCTCTTTACTTGATTTAGGACAAGCAGCAGTTGGAGCTTTGAAGTTAGGACGCGACATGACATCATTTATATGTGTTCGTAAAACAACACATATTTTTTTTCCATGCAGACAACAATAACACGATGATTCATATTTAAAAGTTGCCCAAATCGAATATTTTGTAAAAATTACTCTTACATGTTTTGTCACAAATGTAAACATGTGGAGAGCACCAGCGACTCTCATTTCGCAAAAGAAACCATTGTCACTACTGCGTAATTTGACCGAGTGCAGATGCTTTTTACGAACCGGTCGAAAAAAGTGAACCTACAACAAAGCAAACATCAATCTCAAATCTAACAATAAACATTTGAATGTCAAACAACAATAACAAAAAAAATGTATAACATTTAAAACTGACCCCATATTCGTTGATAGCAAAAACCGATTGAGCATTTCCCTGTATAAATCATTATTGTACGGTTTTTGCACAAATCATTTTTGATATCAACGAATATGAGATCAGTTTTAAATACCATAATACCATAGAAGGTAACATGATGCTCTAAGAAAAAGATACTATAATACCATAGAAGGTAACATGATGCTCAATTCCCTATTTACAATGTTGGAATTTATTTATATTTGTTTGTATTTGATTATAGATATGAAAGGGAAGATTAGAGTTTATTGTCGAATAAGACCTCTAACTGAAAAATAGATTTTGGAAAGGGAAAAACACAACCGTTGATGAATTTACAGTCGAGCATCCATGGAAAGATGACGACAAAAAGCAGAACATGTATCATCGCGTATTTGACACAAATGCCAGTCAAGATGATGTCTTTGAAGACACAAATGTATTATTTGATATGTAACTATGTTCATTTACTTTTCATCATTCGCTATTTTGTTGCATGGACTAATATCGTTTTTCTTTTAACAGTATTTGGTACAGTCGGCTGTAAATGGCTATAACGTTTGCATCTTCGCATATGGCCGAACTGGTTTTGGAAAAACATTCATGATGTATGGAAATGAGAACAATCATTTATAACTTCATGTGTCATCTTCTTGCAATTACTGAGTCATTTATAACTTTCCATTTGTTTCATTTACGCAGATAAAAATTAAAATATTCTTTACGTTTGTATTTTTTTGTTTTTTGTTTTTTGTTAAATTGTATTGTAATTTTATTTCTAAGTTAAGCCCTTTATCAATTTTTTTTTCCAACATTCCATTTAATTAAATCAAGTTGTGTCGGTAATGTAGAAATACCTCACCGACAGGGTCTGACCTATATGGTAACTGGACCACAAAGGCCGGCCCAGTAGCCAATCTCTTACATAAGAAAACTACCTTACCAAAGTTAGATACCTTCTTGAGGGGCCCATCACGAAGGGAGAAGCCCAAACGCAAGGGAGGGTGGAGACGAGCTCCACACTGTGGGATGGCGGCGCAGGACAGGTGGTCACCGTGCTCCTTCCCGATCGAATCCTGTAACACCGATAGCACGAGCCATCTTAAAAACCTGTAAATAACAACAATAAACTAACCGGGCTTGTAGAAAAAGGTTTCGCCGGGACGGTTAACTCCGCCGGAACCTGGAATTCCGTCCCGCTATAATGTCACGCGCCGGTAAAACGAGAAGAGGTCGCTGTAGAACAAGGAACACCGTATGAAGAAACACCGTTTCATAGATCTGCCTTCCTCTGGCTTCACCTTTACAACGGCCGATTTGATCTGACGTTCCTCATATCTACAATCCCCCGAGAAAAATACCAACGCGGACCGTCGAACCTATAATTTTGGACAGAGGCGGCTAGGATTAAGCTTCCCGGAACTTGAAAATAACGGGTTGGGCTCCCGTTAAGACAGTTCAAGTCCAAGGAAAAGAGATCCTCCACACGGTGAAACAAACATCGGCCAAATCACGATATATGGGACTATCGATTACTATTAATCCATGCCTCTGTTTGCCACCAGGTGGAGAAAATTCACATCAGGAAGACTGCATCCATAGAAACCTCGACCATCACAGAGCTCAGGCAGCGAATCATTCGAGCTCTAGTAGGAGAGAAGCCAAAAGCCTAGCTCCACAGTAGAAGATGTTTTCTGGAGAGTGAGTATCTTTGATGTCCTCTGTCGAAAAATCCAGCCTCGCCTTTCAACAACCTTACTGCCACACTAGATGTCTCCAAAACCAAATCGAGAGGACGAGGTCTGAGACAAAACTATACCAGTGGGAAGAGGCCATGTCCTCGAAAGCCTTTCCTTCACCATGGAAGACGTCTAGACCACGCTCAAGATCAGCCCTTCAACACCCATCGCGGACTAGAAGCTTGGACTGCAGAACCCCACTCCGATCCGACCGCAAATAGAAACTAAAAGACAGGGGAGCCCTCTCCGGCCTGCGGTGCGATCCCACGCGCGCCGGAGAGGCAGATCTGAAGAATAAAAAGGAGGGGCGGCTAGGTTTTGTCTTGGGAGAGAAAAGGCCCGTCAAGATTTAGGTCTATTATTTTTAATTTCTAAGTTCAAATATTGGTTTTTAGTTTTTTAGAAATCACACACGAGCATCTTCATATTTTTTTTTTTTTATCTATCACATTAGCAAATTTAAAACACAGTTACACAAACAATCAAGACTTTGAAGCCAATGAATTGTGTTTTTTGGGGAGTTATTTTACGTTTGACAAGTTGTGGTTTTCTAATAGTTACTATAGGAGAGACGACTCATGCTATAACAATTTTAAGTTTTTTTTTTGGGGTACACTCCCACGATAATGTTGGATTGGTTTGGGTCGAGACTTTAGTATTGGGCCAGAAACATACAAAAGGCGAGGCCCATACACATCTGAAGACGGATTCATTAAAACAGAACGGTGACGTTTTTGCTACATATATAAGTCTTCGTCGTTAAGCTCGAAACAGAATGGTGACGTTTTTACAACAGAAGAAAAACATAGAGCTAGAGAGAGAGAGAGAGAGAGAGAGGCTCGTCTTCTTCGCGATCTCAGGAGCTAAGGTTTCTTCGAAGAATAATGATACCCTTTTTAACATCCCTACTTATATGAGACCCTTTTTAACCAACAAAAATGATGAACCAATTAAAGAGTAATGATATTGTTTCTATTGTGGACTGTGGTTGTGGTTGGCTAAGTATAAATTAGTATTACAAAAAAATGACCATTCTTTATTTTTCTTTCAAATCGAACGAAGCTCAGTTTCACTTTTAAAAGGAAAACCAGTTTTAAAAACAATTTATATGTTCTCTTTGCGGATGATCTTGTGTGCGTACAAACAGAGAGAGACTCGTTTAGACAAAAATGTCATGGTAATAAGTGTGCCTCTAATAAGGTGCAACTACTGCATTGCATAAGAATCAGACATTTATATGATTTGAACATTGATTTTTGTATAAGGTGGTCATTTTAAAAGGTTAAAACTAATTTGAAATCATTTTATAGCAAAATAGTTTTAATCGCAATTCTTATTATCCTCCCAATTTTATTTTTCAATACATGTTTTAAACAAGTAGCTAGCTATCTGTTTTTTTTAAAAAATAAGATTGAGTTTTTACAATGGTAATACTGCTGAGACCATAGTATTTTGATCATAATAATAATAACAACAACATGAGAAGTTGTTTTTTTAGAGTACTAGCTAGTTTCGATGTCTTTTCTACGTAAGAAAACTGTTTGTTTTATTTTATCCCTTAATATTATAATTTTTATTTTTATAGAAATTCTCAACTCATTTTATGGTGATCTATTGGTAGAAAACAAAAAAACGTCTCTTGAGAATTAGTTTGGGTTTCAGTGTTGGATCCTCCAATTGTATTTTAATATAAAAAATTTGGTTATGGTTAGAAAAATTGAAGAGTACTAGTATGTACTATGGTCTAGGAACGGAACGGAAGTGCAAATAATGACATGTGGGGAACACGTAGTTGGATGAGCAGTAAATGGGAAACATATTTGGTTGGTTGTCCTCATATTTTCGTGTATTGAGTTAGATATGGAAACTTCTCAAATTTATTTCTCCAGAGATCCCATAAGATTCCCTCGAATATAATTGGTTTTTCAGTATTTGTACTGGCAAAGATTATGGCGGCCGATACAACTTAGGCTGTTGCATTTAACTCGTTTGCTTCATTAGGACCAAACACAGCAACTACATTTGATCACTTTATTTTAAGTTCAAATTTTAATGATGACATCCTTCTTGTACATAGGGCTGTCAAACGAGTTAAACCCGCCCCGCAACGATCCGTCCCGCGACGACCAGCAAGAAATTCGACCCGCGACGATCCGTCCCGCAAAACCCGCAAGACAAAATAAGCTAACCCGCACCCACCCCGCTTAAATTTGTGGGTACCCGCAGGTGACCCGCGGATATATTAATAAAAAAAAGTAACTACAAATATATATCTAGTTAATAATAATAAATAATATTTGCCCAAAAAAATAAATAATAATAAGTACAAAACATAAATACCAAAATAAATATTTAAAAGTCAAAATATGTTAATTAATTTATATACATTATATAATATTTTAAAATTTTAGTTATAATAACTACATAAATATATATAATTTGT